>PVJS01005462.1:0-64094 GCA_004027185.1 Glis glis
AAAGTATAAAAAAATAGGGCCGGGGGTGTAGCGTGGAGGTAGAACGCCCCTGGGTTCAATCCCCGGTACCGCAAAAAAAAAAAAATAGTGTAAGCCAGGTATGGTGGTGCACACCTGTAATCCCAGTACTTGGGAGGCTGAGACACGAAGATTACAGGAATGAGGCCAACCTCAGCAACTTAGCAAGACTCTTAGCAACCTAGTGAGACCCTGTTTCAAAAACAAAACATAAAAAGGGCTAAGGGTGTAGCTCAGAGATAGAACATCCCTGAGTTCAATCCCTGGTACAAAAAAAAAGTGTAAACAACTTCTTAAATATAAAGTACAACCATCAGCCATGACATAATAACCTGTGGAAAAGGTCTGGCTGTGGTGGTGATGTTTGAATGTGGTGAGAAAGAAGAACTGAAATGTTCACATCACCTCCAAACCTCATTGTAACACGTCCCCACCTGTATTGGACAGGGTTCACTAGATTAACAGAATTCACAGAATGAGTATATTTGCAAAAGGGATTTATCAGATGGGCTTACAGTTTGAAGCAATGTAGTCCCAAGTTCTGACTGCATGTGGAGAGTCAGAGGAACCAGTAGCTGGTCAAGCGGTCTAAGAGCTGGAGTCTTAGGATTGGAGCAACCACTAATTCAGTCCCAGTCCAAGATGTGAAGATCAGGAAGCTCTTCAGAAACGGTGAAGTTTCAGTTTGAAGGCTGGAGGCTGAGAAGATCAAGAAGCTCTTCAGAGAAACAGCAAAGTTCCAGTTCTATGAGCTGGAGGCCAACGATATCAGGCGAGAGCGGATGCGTTTTCTTCGGAGAGTCGCGCGTTGCTCTACGCGGCTTCTCCCTCTTTTATCTAAGTCCTGCACCTATCCGAATCCTGCTGCCTACATTCAGGGCAGGCTTTCTGTTTAATCTGCTGTTACACACCCAAAGTCACATGATCTTGGGTGTGTCATGATCAGGTCAAGTTGACAAACTAGATTGACTATCACATCACCCAACTGCCTTTCACAGCTTGTGAGAAGAGAACCTAGGGAACCTTGAGCTTCCCTCTCCCCATTTGTCCACTTCTCTTCCTGATAGCAGGACTGGTTTTCTATGGGCTATCTAAGCATATCAGATGATCTGACAAGAGCGGAAAGTCTGGGTAACTCATTTGAAAATTATTACCCACCATTTATGTGTACTGCTTAGTAGTGAGCAGGAAGAAAAATAGGAACCTGATTAAAGTTCAGGTGTTAATGGTGGTTGTGGAGAGAGATATAATAGCATTTTAGTTTTCGAGGGCAGTAGTTTTAGAAAACTAAGGACTTGCTCTGCCAGCTATAGTGAAGGATCTAGTATCAGTCTTCATCTCCTTTCAACAACATATTTAAAGTTAGGTAAACGTGATACAATTGTTTTCAGGAGTTGGCTAACAGGCAGTGTGGGGCTTTTATCTTGAAAAGAAAGTAAACACCCAGGGTGTGCCTTTCCTTCACCTCCTTATCTGCCTGGGGTGCCTGTTCACTGGACAAAAGAATAAGGAGGTGGAGCCAAGCATCATGGTTGTCTCAATGAACTGAGCAGGCAGAGTTTGTAGTTGGAGACTGTTGAAGTGGCAACATTTGCAGAGCAGGGTACATTCAGGAGTGGGAGGGGAAGGTCCCTGGAAGTGTGCATGGAGTGTCCTTGCAGGCCATGTCTGAAGGCTTGAATATGCGTAAGCAGGAGAGACTCCTGGAGGCCTAGCAGAGAGGGGTCGCTGTGGGAACAAGAGCCAAACACATACCAGTGGTTTCCCAAAGATGGGAAATACTGGAATTCTGACCTAGCCTGAGAGGAGGAACTTGACTGAGCACCTTGGCCCACCAAGCCTCCAGGAAAGCCAGCCTCGGCCATGAGAACAATGACACTAAAGCCAGATTGAAAGAGACAGCCTGAACAAGGAAAAGATCAAGAGAAAATTCTAGTAATGTAATTGATTGCAGGACAAAACTTAGTAAGGAAGACAATAATGGGAATTCCCTAGATGTATCACACAATGTTCGGCATACAATTGAAAAAAATTACTGGACAGATGATAAAGCAGATCCATTAACCAGAAAAATGCAATCAGAAAAAGACCCTGAAATAACCCAGGTATTGGAGGTTGAAGATTTTAAAACAGCTAGATAAGTTTATTAGAGGATTTGTCATTAAACAGGTCACATAAAATGAATGAAGAATAGGAAATTTCAGATAAATAAATGTGAGCTATAAAAAAGAAACACACATATATATTCTGGAACTGCAAAGAACAATTTACAAAATCAAAACTCCATTGAATGGCTTTTTTTTTTTTTTTTGCGGTACCGGGGATTGAACACAGGGGCGTTCTACCTCCACGCTACACCCCCGGCCCTATTTTTTTATACTTTATTTTAAAACCGGGTCTCACGAAGTTATGGAGGGCCTCACTAGGTAGAGAGAGACAGGAAGAGAGAGAAAGAGAGAGAGAGAGAGAGAGAGAGAGAGCTGAGGCTGGCCGTGAACCCGGACCCTCCGGTCTCCGGCTCCCAAAGTACAGAGATTACAAGCGGTGCGCCACCACGCCCGGCTCATTGAATGGCTTTTACAGAGATTAGAGACTACAAAAAGAACCAGAGACCTTAAGACAGATCAGTAGAAATGATCTGATCTGAGGAACATAAGAGGAAAACTAGAAAGAACAGACAACCAGAATAAATGCTCCAGTGACCTCTGGACCAAAAGCAAGCAGCCTAATGTTCATATGCTTGGAACCCCAGAAAACAGGAGAGAGAGCTAGGTGGACAAACATTTTGAAATAATGGGCCAAATTTCTTCAAATGTGATGGAAAACACTGAAGTACAGGTTTAGGATGTTTTTAGCAAAAATGCTTTGGTTTAGCAAACTAAAGCAGGAAAAGGGCAAGAAAACCACACCTAGACACATCACACCCACACTTACAGACTACAGAGGTAAGGAGAAAAGTTTCTGGTATTGTGGGGAGGAGAGAGTCACACAGGTGAGCAACAGCAAGATTCACTCTGGACTCCTGAATAAAAACGATTTAAGCTAGAAGTACAAGGAATGGCTCTTTTTTAAAATGCAGAAAGGAAAAACAAACCTGTCAATGTAGACTTCTATATTCAGTAAATATGGACTTACTTTAAAAATGAACATAAAATTTAAATGTTTTCACATAAACAAAATTGAAGAACACGTACTGTTAGCCAACCTTTACACTATAAGAAATGCGAATGGAAATTCTTCAGGGTAAAAGAAAGCAATACCAAATGGAACTTTGGATCTAAATGAGGGAATAAAGAGCATTATAAATGATAATTATGTGGGCTAATATATATTTTTATAAAAACCCTCTTTTTCTCTTAATTTCTTAAAGGACAACATAGTATTTGAAGCAAAACTCATAACACTTTATTGTGAGGTTTACAATGTACCTAGAAGTAAAATACATGACAGAAATAGCATAGTGCACAGGGGAGCAGCAAACAGACTGATACTATTGTATGGTCTTATGTTTTACATGAAATAGTTGAATATTACAGATGCATATTGTTATTCTTAATGCACATACACAGACACACACATTCCAAAGGGGTATAATTGGAAAGCCAAGAGTGTCAATAAGATATACACTTAAGAAATATTCATTTTTAACAGGAAGAAGGCAAGAAAGAGGGAAACAAAAATAGATGACATAAATATGAAATGAATATCCAGATGGTAGACTGAAAACTGAATCATATCACTAATATTAAATGTAAATGGAAAAATACCCCATTGTTGTCAATTTAAAAACAAATAAAACCCAACTCTATGTTGACTACAACATATGCACTTTAAATATGAAAACACAAAGAGTTGAAAGTAAAAGGAAGGAAATATACATGTATATATATGTTATGAAAATACTGATTTGTAGAAAGTCAGTGTGTCCATGTAAATTAGACAAAGTCGACTGCAAGACCAGAAGGTTTACCAAAGTGAAAGAGGGACATTTCTTAATGATGAAACCATCAGTTCATTAAAAACACATAGTAACCCTGAATGTTTACACAACTAATAACAGAGCTCTGTGGTACAGTAAATAAGGGTAGGATTGCTTTTGACCTTCCAACATTATATTATGAAAAATTTTAAATATATAGAAAGCCTGAAAGAACTTTGCAATGAACACCTGCATACTCAGAGCTTGGTGTCTAACATTAACATTGTACTATGCTTCCTGTATCACATTTCTGTTCCCCTTCTTTCTATCCATCAATTCATCAAATATAGTGATTTTGAAACAATGCTCTATGAAGTTCCAGAGAGAAGGAGGAAGGGAAAGGGAAGGAGGGAGGGAGAGAGGGAGGGGGAGAGAGAGAGAGAGAGAGAGAGAGAGAGAGAGAGAATACACACTTTGGAGGGGGAGTACTATGAGAGTAATCGTCCTCATCTGATCAAAGAATTTATAATTTTGTCTACTGTTCTCTCATACATTTAGACTTCCTAAATATACAGTTCTGTATATAGAGGAAAAAATTGGAAAGCTTTATATCAAGGGCATTATGGGAGAATCCGCCCTCCCAATCTGGTTTAGCATGATCTAAAACCAGACAATGTGCTTCTTGATGATGCTGAGGAGGATGTCAAATTTAGATGGCTTTGCGAGGGCAGGGATCATCCTTCACTTTGAATTCCCTTCAGGTCCATACTCAGGGTGGGTAGTCAGTACACCTTGCTGGATGAATGAAAGTAGGCAAAGTATTGATTGTGCATGTAATGTTGTAGTTTGTGGGTATTTCTGCGGGAATGTGGCTCAAGTTGGGCAATTCTCCCCTGGCTTTCAGCTATGTCAACTATCAACTAATAATGGGGCTGTTTTCTTCCAGAATCCTTCCAGACCATGTGTGTGTGTGTGTGTGTGTGTGTGTGTGTGTGTTACTGGGGAGTGAACCCAGGGGTGTTCTACCTTCAAGCTACACCCCCAGCCCTATTTTAAAAGTTTTTTGTTTTAAAACAGGGTCTTACTAGATTGCTGAGAGCCTCACTAACCTTGCTGAGGCTGTCCTTGAACCTGTGATCCTCCTGTCTCAGCCTCCCAAGTACTGGGATTACAGAAGTGCGCCACCATGCTCAACTTCTCCAGACCATTTATAAATTACAAGTCTATTAATTCCCTCTGCATAATCCAAATTTCAGTCTCTGACATCCCCCTACTCGGAAATACCAATGCCAAAGCCTTGCATGCTTTTCAATTAAACCTGTAAGGTTTGAAGACAACTTTGGAATCTGAGAGGTTACACTAATATGCTCTGAATACCGGGACTTGTTTTTCTTCTGAGACTACAAAATGGGAAAGCCTTCATAGCTCATTTCATGTTTTCTGAAGTTCCATTTCCTCTGGTGACACTCTCTAGCGGGGCCCTGTCTATGTCATGTAACCAGTAATGGAAAATCCTCTACCCAGAATGTGCTCAGAAGACTTGATGGGCCTAAGCAATTGCTTTACCCTTAGGGACACGGTAGATGATAGTTGTGACCCACTGTACAGAAAAGAGCAGACACTGAAAAGAGAGGTTGTTTCAAGTCCCCAATAAAACAGGATGAGCTTTTTAGGTGTGTGAGAAAGTGCTTCCTTCACACCATTCCTGCCTCAAATCACTGAGCAGCAGCCTGTATCTAGGCTGAATTTTCTACTCTGGGAAATGTTATTTTTTTACTAATCAAAAATGTATTAGAGTTAGAAGAATTACAGTCTCCCTCACACCATATGCTAAAATTAATTCCAGCTGGATTAAAGTAATAAATAAATGTATAAAATCAATCATTAAAAACCGAGAATAGAAATGAGTGTTTATCAAAGTAAGAGTGGTAGATGTGATTCCTTAAAAATGAAAAGTTTCTGTTCATCAAAAAACAAAACTATGTGGAGGTAAGATCACACAGCAAGCCGGGCGTGGTGGTGCATGCTTGTAATCCCAGTACTTGGGAGGCTGAGACTGGAGGATTGCAGGTTCGCGGCCAGCCTCAGCTACTTAGTGAGGCCCTCCGCAACTTAGTGAGACCCTGTTTCAAAATAAAGAATAAAAATTAGGGCTGTGGGTGTGGCCCGGAGGTAAAGTGCCCCTGGTTTCAATCCCCAGTACCACAAAAAAAAATTAAAAAAAGATCACACAGCAAACCTGAGGAACAAGTGGCCAGGGGTCTTAAAGGACAGACCAACTGATAGCAGTGTGTGCGTCCAATGGCTAAATGGTAGGCCAATCTTATCAGATCTAAAGTTCTTTCCATTCTCTTCTTGCTCATGGGGAGAACTCAGTTGTCCAGGGTCTCTTCCTGCTTGCTATTTCATAATTTCTGTTGCTTAGACACCGCGGTAGGCTGGTCTTCTATTCCATTTATTCTCTGCCTGAGGTCTTCTACCTCTTACATGCGGTCTTTAGTGATGTTTGTTTCCTTGAGGTCATTTTAATTTGGATTTTTCCAGCAATGTTGTTCAATGACATTTTTAGAAGTAGGTATTAGTGTTTTATATTCATCTTTTGTTGGAGACATGGTAGTTTCATTTTTAGAGAAAAAATGTGACATGTTCCCCTGCTTGACTTCCTTACTTCTCTGAAAAATTGAGTGCTAGAAATATGCAAGTGTGCGTGCACATGTATGATCTGTATTCAAGGATGCAGGCAAGGGCAATGGCTGTAGGAAGTGCTGGTGGGGCAGGGCGCCCCAGCAGTACCACATTCTCTGATCCACTCGATGCAGAAAACTGTGATGACCTGGGCGAAATGATGGCGAGTGAGCACATGTTCTGAACAAAGTTTAGATAGTTCACATTGAGCAAGATTCTTGCTACTTCTCCTGTGCCTGTTTGCAGGGGTGAATACTTACTAATCCTGATTACATTCTGCCAACAATCACTCTCATACCAGGCAGGTCTCATTCCATTGTACAGCTCCAGAAAAAATGTGCATAAACATTCATTCACTCATAAGAGCTAGCTAGGGGGAATCCACTATGTTCAAGGCACTGTAAAATATACAAAGAGGAATTCTCAATATGTTTACCATCTTATCATTGGTGGATGTACATAAATAGTATAACAAGGTCAAAAATGGTTAAGTGTTGTAAGAAAAATAAATGGAGTTATACAATTAAAATACAGTAAACAGAGACTTCTAGCCCAGAAAAGATGGTAAAGACCCATTTCCTCCTGTTTCTCCCTGCTAAGTGCAACTATAAACTCTGGTACTGGTGCAAGAGATAGGCAAGTGAGAACTCTAAAAGTGGTTAAGAAGGTGAGCTGGCTTGAGACCCTCGGCCTGGAGGGATAGCACAGTAGTAGAGTGTTGGATCTCAGAACAAAAGAAGGCCATTTAGACCAGTGTTTCCCAACTCCCAACCTAGCAACAAGAGGAATCCCAAGGAAGTTGGTTATTTCCCTGATTGATTGGGTGAACTTTGGCAACATCAGGCAAGTCCAACACCACTGGCAAATGGCGATTGCTTAGAAGCCTTACCAAAAGCTATTGGCCAAGCTGGGCATGGTGGCGCATGCCTGTAATCCTAGTACTTGGGAGGCTGAGACAGGAGGATTGCAGGTTTATGACCAGCCTCAGCTACTTAGTGAGGCCCTCCACAATTTAGTGAGACCCTGTTTCAAAATAAAGAATAAAAAATAGGGCTGGGGGTGTAGCTCAGAGGTAGAATGCCCCTGGGTTCAATCCCCAGTACCACACACACACACAAAAGCTATTGGCCATAGGAAATACTCTACATACTCTACTTCCCCCTCAGGCATGAGACTCTTTTTTGTCTTGAGATAGTGAGGCAGGTGGGCAAGAAGAACAGGTAAAAAAGACCCAACTAAAGCAAGGGGTCCATCAGGGAAGTCTCTTTGCCTCTGTGGCCTCAGATTCTTCTCCCTGCATGGAGACATTGAGGCAGCAGATAGAACCAGAAATGGGGATACAGTCACAAAAAGTGGCCATTCTAGGACATCTCTTTGTTTCCATGTGCCTGAGACTCTCCTCACCATCCCAGAGACACTGAGGCAGCTGGAGGACCCCACCATGCCCCTCTCCCATTGAGAGAACACCTGAAGCCTAGTATGGGCTGGTAGAGAGGGCGCAGGGACCAGTGGGAGCCCTGTGCCACCAGATAAACCCAGCAGCCAAAATAATACCTCAATGCCTGTGAAAATTAGAGTGTCATTGGAAACATAATTTGAATCAAGATCCACATGATTTATTTAACAGGCATACTGCCTACTATAATGAAAGATTTAAATAGGGCTCAGAATCTCCTATCATAATAGACAAAATGTGCTAGGCATGGTAGCACATGCCTGTAATCTCAGTACTTGGGATACTGAGACAGGAGGATTGCAGGTTCAAGTCCAGTCTCACTAACTTAGTGAGACCCTATTTCAAAACAAGTAAAATAAAATAGGGCCAGAGGTGTAGCTCAGAGGGAGGATGCCCCTGAGTTCAATCCTATGTACCAAATAATAATGATAATAATAGAGAAAATATCCAGGATATAATAAAAAATCACACATCATAGCAAGAACTAAGGAAAATTACAAATTTTAGGAGAAAGAACCATCAACTGACACCAACACCAAGATGAATTTAATGCTGGAATTATCTGACAAAATATTTTAAGCATCTGTCATATAAATGGCTCACGTCAATTGCAAATTTTTTGATAAAAATAGAAAATCTTGGGAAAGAAATTAATTCACAAAGCAAAAACTAAACGGAAATTCTAGGACTGAAAAATATAATAACAAAAATAAAAATACTGCCGGACAGAGTGGAGATGAGAGGGGATAGAATTATTAAAGGTGAGAACAGAACAATTGGATCCATCTAATTTAAGCAACACAGAAAAAAACAGAACAACAACAAAAATTATAGGGCCTTAGGTATCTGCGGAACAATGATAAAAGATGCAACATTCATGTTATTGGAGTTCCAGAAGAAGAGAGATAATGAGATAATACAAGAAGTATTTGTAGAAATAATGGCTGAAAACTTTACAATCTGGTGAAAAATCATAAACTCACAAATCTAAGAAGCTAAGTGAACCCTGATCCTGATAATGTCAAAGAAATGCATGCCAAGTTACATCATAATTAAACTTTTAAAAATGAAATACATAGAAAAAATGTTGAAAGCAGTGAGAAATGACATATTACCTAAAGAAGAATATAAATTCAAATGACAGCAGATTTTTCATCTAGTACAATAAAGACCAGAGGAAGTATCACAATATTTTTTAAGTAGTGAAAGAACTTTCAACTGTAACATCTTTGTCCAGCAAAACTGTCCTTCAGATATGGGGAACTAACATTCTCAGATGAGGAGAAAGTACATGTATTTGTTTCTAGCAGAACTACTCTTACAGATTGGCTAATGGAAGTTCTTCAAATAGAAAGGAAATGATAAAAGAAAATCTTGGAGGATTAGGAATGAAGAACAATGAAAAGATTTATGAGTATACTCAATAACTTATCCTGTTTTTCTTGAGTTTTCTAAATTATATTTGATGATTGAAACAAAAATTATAACACCATCTGATACTCAAGTCAATGATATTTAAAACTGGGAAAGACAAGGGACTTAAATGGGAGTGATGTTTAAACACTTCAAAGTAGTAAAATTTTGATGACAGTAGACTGTAGTAAGTCTCATATTAGATTGCAATACCCAGAGTAACCACATGAAAACTATTCTAAAATATACTTCCAAAAACGTTATACATCATGGCTGAATCCTAAAACGTGTTTGGATAATCCACAGAAAGACAAAGAAACTAAAAGAAATAAGTGAGAAACAGAAGAGTCAAATAGAAACCAAATATAAAAATGACATACTTAAATGTAAATCAATCTAAATTTAAATGTAAATCATCTAAATATACCAATAAAAAACAAGATTGACAGATTAAATATAAAAACACAATCCTACTATATGCTGCTTACAGTAAACTCACCTCAAATCCAATGATTAGGTAAGTGGAAAGTAAAAGGTAGAATAAAATATACCATTAAAACATTAATTTAAAAAAGGAGCCAAATGTGGTGGCTCATGCCTATAATCTCAGTACTTGGGAAGCTGAGACAAGAGGATCACAGGTTCAAAGCAGCCTCAGCAATTTAGCAGACTCTATTTCCAAATAAAAAATAAAATAGCCTGGGGATATAGCTTAGAAATAGAATGCCCCTGGGTTTAATCCCCAGTACAAAAAAAAGAGTAGCTATATTAATATCTGATAAAAGTAGACGTCAAAGCAAAGATGATATATGGAGACAAACTAGCTTGATTACTACAGCTATATAGTAAGGACATTATATAATGATAAAATAATCAATCTATCTAGAAGACAGAGTGATCTTAAATGTGTATACACACTAAGCAGAGCATCAAATTATCATCAGTAAAAACTGATAGAACTAAATGAGAAATAAATGAATCAACAATTATAGTTGGGGATTTCAGTGTCTCCTGTCAATAATAGACAGAACTAATATTCAGAAAACTAGCAAGAATATAAAGGATCAGGGCATCAGAATCAGTCAATAGTACCTAAATGTCATATGCAGAACATTCCACTTATTTTTTTATTTTTACTTTTTTGTGGTACTGGGGATTGAACCCAGGGGCATTCTACTTACAAGCTACACCCCCAGCCCTATTTTACTTTTATTTTGAAACAGAGTCTCTCTAGGTTGATGAGAGTCTCACTACTTGCTGAGGTTGTCCTTGAAACTGTAATCCTCCTGTCTCAGCCTCCCAAGTACTGAGATTAGAAGTGTGCACCACCACACCCAGCTAGAACATTCCATTTAGCAATATCAGAATAAGCTTTTTATTTCAAGCACCCACAGAACATTTTTTTTAAATGGATGGTAATCCATTTATCTGGTTTGATAGTTTGGCTATTGTAAATTGTGCTACTATGAACATGGATATGCAAGAATAACTTTGGTACATACACACAATGCAATTGTACTCAGCCATAAGGGAGAACAAAATCACACCATTTGTAAGAAAATGGATGGAACTCTAGAATATTATACTGAGTATAGCCAGTCTCAAAATTTGAGTAGATGTATGTTCTCTCTTATTTGTAGAAGTTAGAAAGATTTTTGGAAATAAGTGCAACATCAGCTAGATGAGCAGAGACTCCAGAGGAGTGACTGAGGGGGATAGGGGAAGGATGTGGGGGTGGAGGGTGGGGCGTGGACAAAGCCATAAAGAATGCAATTGTTGGAATAATGCAATGAATGTATGCAAAATTACCAACTCCAATCTCAAAGATATGAGGGGGGAAGAGGAGGGAGACCCAGTGGGGAGGGCACCAAGAGTTGTATACATGTATTTTTCTGACACTCTGTACCGCAATATGATGTAAAATTACAATGCACCAAATTTTTAAAAAATGGACTGTATCTTAGGCCATAAAAAAGACACCTGAGCAAATTTTTAAAAATTGAAATTTGTAGCCGGGCGTGGTGGCGCACGCTTGTAATCCCAGTACTTTGGGAAGCGGAGACCGGAGGATCCGGGTTTGCGGCCAGACTCAGCTGGCACGCGCGCGCACGCGCTCTCTCTCTCTCTCTCTCTCTCTCTCGGTCTCTCTCCCTGTCTCTCTCTCTCTCTACTTAGTGAGGCCCTTCGCAATGTCGTGAGACCCGGGTTTCAAAATAAAGTATAAAAAAATAGGGCCGGGGGCGTAGCGCAGAGGTAGAACGCCCCTGGGTTCAATCCCCGGTACCGCAAAAAAAAAAAAAAAAAAAAGAAATTTGTGGGAAAACTGCTTTCTGGAAGTCTTGGAGGACATGGCTTCAGCAGTTAGTGACTTGCATCAGATCTGAGCCTGCTGACAATGCTTGCAGGACATGGGTCAAAGGTGACCCTGAGGATCAGCTGCTTCTTCAACATGCTCTTCATGTTCTGCTACTGCAGAAGGAGGAAGGCTCCTTCAGGGACGGACCCCCAGCTTGTCTTCGTGTTTCTTTTGGGGGGCATCCTTTGACACTGCTGGGACTCCTGGGCAGCCTGTTCTTTCTGGCTGTGCTGGTGTAGGTGGAACTGAGCAGCCTGGTGTAAGGGTCAACTTCTTCAGTCTCCTCGCCTTCCACGCACCATTCCTGCCCTGGGTGCTCATGGGCTTCATGCTGCTCCTGGGCAACTCCATCTTTCTCAGCAGGCTCAGATCTGACACAAGGCACTAACTGCTGAAGCCATGTCCTCTGAGACTTCCAGAAAGCAGTTTTCCCACAGAAACTACACAGAATGTGTTCTTTGACTACAATCAAATCTAACTAGAAATCAGTAACACAATATGGCTGGAAAATTTCTAAGCATGTAAAAATGAACATACTTCTAAATTAGCAATAGGTCAGAGACTAAGTATTAAAGAAAATGTAAAAATACATAGAACTGACTGAAAATGGGAATACGATATATTAAAATAAGTAGGAGGCAGCAAAATCAGTACTAAGAGGGAAAATTATATTTGTAGTGCTTAATTTAGAAATGAAAAGAGCCTGAAATCCATAACCTATGTTCCTATTTTTAAAAGCTTGAAGAGAAGCTGGGTGTGGTGGTGCATGCTTGTAATCCCAGTACTTGGGAGGCTGAGACAGGAGGATCCGGGTTCACGGCCAGCCTCAGCTACTTAGTGAGGCCCTCTGCAACTTAGTGAGACCCTGTTTCAAAATAAAGAACAATAAATAGGGCTGGGGACGTAGCCCAGAGGTAGAATGACCCCAGGCTGAGTATATAGCTGAAGTAATCAAAGCAGTGTGGTTTCAGCGGAGGAACATACAAAATAGTACAGAATGGAGAACACAGAAGTAGACCCTCATGGATACGATCAAATGATTTTTGAAAGATTTACAAAAAAAAAATTTAACAAAGAAAGCCAAGCCTTTCAACAAATGGTGCTAGAACATTAGACCTTTTTGGAAAAAAATGAACATTGATCTAAATCTCATATAAAAATTAACTAAAAATGGATCTTTGACTTAAATGTAAAATTATAAACAATTTAGAAAAAGTAAACATAAGAGGAAATTTTAGGATCTAAGGTCTGGCAAATAGTTCTTAGACTTAACACTGAAAGTATAACCCATGAAAGGAAAAATTCATGGATTAAACTTCATCAAAATTAAGTCTTTTGCTCTGTGAATGACCAGATGAAAATAAAAAGTACTGAGTAGGAGAAAATATTTGCAAACCACACATCCCACAAAGGACTAGTATCTGGTATACACAAAGAACTCTTAAAACAAGAGCAAAAAATCAGGCACTCCAATTAGAAAATGGGTCAAAGACATGAAGCAACCTTTTACCAAAGAGAATATGGAGATGGCAATAAGCATACTAACAGGTATTCCACATGATCAGCCACCAGAAAATTGCCAACTAATGCCCTAGTGAGGTATCATAACACATCTCAGAATGATGCTAATAAGAATGATAGAGGCATCTGGGAAGATTGGAGAGTAGGAAGCACAAGGAATCTGTCTCCTAACCCAGACAATAATTACACAGGCAAAATCTGTCTATTTGGGAACTCTTGAGACTATTTAAATCTTGCAGCTTCTAGAGGGAAGGGTTGGGCAGTAATCTGATATTCATTTTGGTCAATTTCAGCTCTTATAGAACAGTTTCAGTTATTCATTCTTCCCTCCCAGCCCAGTGGCAGGCAGCCTTGTGGTTTCCAGGAGCAGCTTGCACACAGTTTGTGGGACTAGAGAGACAGAAAACCTAAAAAGAAACCAAAAAGAAATTCTGGAGATGAAAAGTTTAATAACTGAAATGAAAAGTTCTCTAGAAGTATTCAGAGGCAGAGTTGAATAGGCAGAAGAAAGAATCAGTGAAATGGAGTTTTAGGAGCAAAAAGAAGAAAGACTGGAGACAGATGAGCAGAATATGATTATCCATCAAGCTGAATATTATATGTATTGTGGGAATTCCACAAGGAAGAAAGAGAGATTATTTGAAAAGATAATGCCCCAAACCATCCCAAATTTGATGAAAGATGTGAATGTTAAAGTCCAAGAAGCTCCACAAATCCCAAGTAAAGTGAAATCAAAGAGACCCACACAGACACATTATAATCAAACTGCTGAAAGACAAAGGATGAAAATTTTGTGTGTGTGTGTGTGTGTGTGTGTAGTACTGGGGATTGAACCCAGGGACATTCTACCTTTGAGCTATATCCCTAGCCCTGTTTTATTTTTTATTCTGAAACAGGGTCTTGCTAAGTTGCTGGCAGAAGGAGAATCTTGAAAGCCACAAGAGAGGATAGTGACTACATACAGGGATTCTCATAAGCTGATCAGATTTGTCACCAGAAAGAAGGCACCAGCCAATCCATTCAAAGTGCTAAAAGAAAAACACGTCAACCAAGAATCCTGTATCTGGCAAAGTGATCCTTCAGATGTGAGGGAGAAATAAAGGCATTCCAGATAAACACCAGCTGAGGGATTAGCCACCCCCAGACCTGCCCTGCAGTGAAGGGTAAGGAGGTGCTTTAGGCTGAAATGAAGGGGCAACAGACAGGACACCAAGCTGCATGAAGAAATGAAGAGCTTAGTAAAAGCAAACCCTTAAAAGCTAATATTATTGTGACAATGGTTTTAAGTCCATTTTTTGTTGTTATTGTTTTTTATATGAGAATAAAAATTTTTT
This sequence comes from Glis glis, assembly GCA_004027185.1. Classification (NCBI taxonomy): domain Eukaryota; kingdom Metazoa; phylum Chordata; class Mammalia; order Rodentia; family Gliridae; genus Glis; species Glis glis. The sequence continues at coordinate 14,703 of PVJS01005462.1, forward strand.
AAAAGCAAGTATTGGTCTAAAAGCTAGTATTATTTTTAACTTTGTTTTGTAACTGCCCTTTTTGTTTTCCATATAATTTAAAACATAATGCATTTTTAAAATATTAGTTTATATTTTTGGACACAATACATAAAGTTGTGATTTTGCAACATCAACAGTTGAAAGGAGTGGTGACGTAAGTATTAAATTTAATCCCCATGGTAACTTCAAAGAAAATAGAGATAGAATGTACACAAAAGGAAATGATAAAAGAATTTAAACACTCCACTAACAAAATCAACTAAACATAAAAGAAGATGTAATTCAGGCAATGAGGGAAAAAAAAGCTGCAAGGCATATGGAAAACCTATAGAAAAATGAGCTGGAAGCAGGTCCTTCCTTATAAATCAGCCTTAGAAAGGAAGAAAACTGTCATATGCTTCAAGGTGGGTGAACCCAAGGACATCGTGCTAAGTGAAATAAGCCAGTCACAGAAAGACAAGCACTGTGTGATTGCACTTACTTGTGGTACTTAGATACTAAAATTCATAGAGACAGAAGGCAGAATGGTAGTCAGGGGCTGGGCAAGAAAATTAGTAGTTATTGTTTAATGGGTATAAAGTTTCAGTTTTGCAAGAGTTTAGAAGATGGATAGGTGGTGACGGTTGTAAACAAATATGAATGTAATCAGTACCATGGAAAAATACACTTAAAATGATTACAGTGGTTAATTTTGTTATGCATATTTTACGCCAATAAAAATAATTGGAAAAATCATAACAATACCAAATGCTGGTTTGGATGCAGAGGAAATGGGCAACTGGATGGCTTGCTGTGAAATATGTGTCAAGGCCAACCAGGGTGATCAGACAATTTGGGGGATGGTGGAGGGTGAGGAACCTGATCAGATATTGAGGATGATGAAATAGTTAAGTACTGGAGGTGCTGGGTCATCCAGCTTGGGAGGATTCTTGCTAAAACTGGGCAATGTGAAGAAAGATACCAAAGTCTAAAAGTCAAGGTCTAGTTGGGAAGAGAATTCAGAGGAGCCTGGCTAAAGTTTGGTCAAGGAGAGATTCTTGTCAATAACATTAGGTTTACTGTATGTGCAAGGCACTTAATACATATTTATTGAATGAATAAATGACTTACCATCTTTTCATCATGAAAATTTCTTTGGTCATTGACTATTGCCAGCAGCCCACAATTTGAAAAAACAGGAGGAACCGCAGCCCACGAGTTGCAAAAAGGGAAGACAACTCATTTTGCCTTATTGTAAAGTGCCTTTCTCCAAGCTGAAGCCAGTGTTTCCTACGGGGATTCATTGATAATTGTGGCAGGACAGTTCTTTGTCATGTGGAGATAACGTACTGCAGAACTTTTAGCAACATTTAGAGTGTCCCTCAATTGTCAGTATTGACCCCCAGTTATTAAATATACCCTCATTTCCTAGTGTTCCCCTAGCAAGCTTGGCTGAGAACCAGCACTTGGTGTCTCTGGTTATTATAGATCTAAGAGAACTGAGGGCTTCACATGAAATTCAAGAACTACATCTTATTTCCCCCCATGGCATGGTAGCATGATCATGATAGAAAAAAATAGAATTTTCTTTCCTTCACAGTGGCTCCAAGTTTGAGTTTGAATTGATCTAAAGTGTTTGTTTTGCTTTTTTTGTGTGTTGGTTGTTCTATTCAATGGGCCAAAAGAAATTTATCCTTTCAGAAAACTGTTTCTGAGTGTATACCATATAGCACATCCCAAACCAATCTATCAATCTCAATAGAAGGAAAATATTTGGAAGGGGGGAAAAGTAATTGATTATTTTTATATACTTAAAAAAATCTCTTGGAAGGGCAGTTTTCTCTCATTGACTGTCAAAAACAGCAGCATTGATTATATTGCCTTGTCAAATCTGAAAGAATTTAGTGTTGTACGCCATTCTAATTGCCTTTGCGGAAAGGCTTCTAAGGGGTCAGAATTTGTCTCGGAGACACCATCGAAGTACTGAAGTACTGAGTGCTTCTCCCAAGACACTAGGCATGGATATGCTTAGAGGAAACCATTTTGCAAGCTCAGGCCCATGTGACATTGGGGAGAAATTCACGGGTAGGTGGCAGGTGGAGAAAGGTAGAATTTCCACTTCATGTTAGAAGCACTTTCCAAGTTTTCTTTCCTTCCTTCCTTCCTTCCTTCCTTCCTTCCTTCCTTCCTTCCTTCCTTCCTTCCCCCTTGAAGAAAGGGGAATTAGGGGTTCAGATGGTGCCTGGATTCATATGGGTACCAGTGTCCTCAAACTGGTTTGTGGTGGCAGACAAGCTTTCTATGGGAACAGTGAGTACAAATCTCCATCCCAGGAATGCACTTCTTTCAAAAGACCCAGACAAAGTGTATGGCTTAGATAGGAAAGAAAAACAAAATGACGGCTTGCATTTAAAAAAAATGGAAACACTGTATTGTGTTCTGATAAATCTAATTGCAGGATAGGAATTTGGGGTGAGCAGATCCCCCCGAAGCATGGAAGCAGGCCTTTTGAGGTACAAAACAGGAGTTCAGAGGTCCAGCTTTTGTACTCTGCTTGAATTTCAGATGAGATAAAACCAGCAGCTCTGCTAAGTTGCAGTGAAAAAGCTTACATGGCTTCTTGAGAAAAGCAATTTATTTTAGATTACAGCACAGCGGCTATCGTTTAAACTGCTAGGGATCGTAATTGAACTCAGAACCAACCTTCCCTGTGAACACAAGGTGCAGTAATAAGTTTACCCGGGCTCTTCTAAATAACATGGATGCCAGGCCTGCAAGACATTTGGGTGTAGTGACACAAACATGGAGTCGCTAGTGTCTTGCCAACCTCCTGGCAACCCACCCACTCAAAACTACATCCTGGGAAATGTCCCTAGCCGTGTGTTCAAATGTGCACTCGCTGTCCATTTTGGGGGGGCACTAGTGTGGAATAGCTAGGAGTCAGCAATCTGGGGAAAGTAGAGAATATGCAACTAGCACTAGGGAATTTTTTGTTTAGTTTGCATCTTTATCTAGGGTCATGGGGGATTGGGGTGGAGGAAAATCCAGGATAAAGAGAAGAGTCCCTCTCGATACTGGAAACTCTTTGATTTGATAATGAAGGGGATACATTTGCCCTCTTGCATACCCTTAATGACAGAATGTCATCCTGTCATTAAGTCCTAATGAAAGCATAATTGTTCTGCTGGGGAAAACTGATGCGTCTCATTTCCGTACACTGCGTTTTTGCTCTCTTTGTTATAAATAAATCCAGTAATGCTAGATTCACTGTTCCTCCGGAGTTGTTCAGTCTTACAAGATAGCATTTCATCCAGGCTCAATTATTGATTTTTGTTCTTAGTAAAAGAGCTTTGTCACAATGCACCTGCTCTTTTAATAATTTTCTTTTGCCTTTTTTATGAAAGCAAATATCAGCACATTGTTTGCTATGGTTTGGATATGAAGTGTCCCCCAAAGACTCATGTATTAAATGCTTGGCTCCCCACGTAGCAGGTTCAGAGGTGGGGCTGGGGCAGTGAGGGGACCATGAGGGCTCCGAGGTCACCCACTGGGGGCTGAATGGACCGCTGGGAGATGGTGGGAACTGAGGGCCGGAGGGGCCTGGCTGGAGGAGGAAGGTCACTGGGGCATGCCCTTGGGGACGATATCTGGACCCTGGTGTCCTCTCTCCCTCTCTCCCTCTCTCTCTCTCTCCTTACTCGCTGCCATGAGCTGAGCAGCTTTCCTCCACCACTCCTCTCCACCATGTTTTTCCTGCCTTGGTGCAAACTGATCATGGACTGAAACCTTGAGCCAAAGTAAAGCCTTTCTCCTTTAAGTTGTGTCAGATATTTTGATTATAGTGATAAAAAGCTGATGAATACATTGTTAAAAACCAAATCATTTAGAAATACAAACTAGAGAGGTAATAGGAAACAAAAGGAACTTCAGCTAAATGAAGAGAGAGAACAATAGAGTAGAGGAAGGGGATTGGAGGAGGGGAAAAGGGGGATTTGATGAAGGAAATAGTTCAAATAATTCTATGTCCATATACGAAGCTGCCATTACCAATCTCACTAACACGTATGGGGTGGGCGAGCCGGGTGGGATCCGAAGGGAAACACACCAAGTGCTGTGCACATGTATGTTTGTATCACTTTGAACCTCACTATGATGTATATTACAATGCACCAATGAAAGCATATTAAGAAAAAACACCTATAGCTGGATGGGGTGGCACATGCCTGTAATCTCAGCCTTGGGAGCCTGAGACAGGAAGATCGTAGGTTTGAGGCCAGCCTTAGCAACTTATGAAAACCCTGTTTCAAAATAAAATAAATAGGGCTGACAGTGTAGCTTAGAGGTAGAAGGCCCCTGGGTTCAATCCCTAGTTTTAACCCAACAACCAACACTTAAAATGACAAGTAGTGGTTCCTGTTTCTAGCCTTCCCGCCTCTCTGTGCTCCCTAAACGCAGCCGCTTTACGCATTCCTAGTTTAACTTCCACATTGCTAGTGAATATTGGTTGATTGATTGATTTCTTTTACATCATCTACTGATTTCCTTCTAAAAACTGAAAGGGCTTAGCTTACTTTCACGTTCCTCACTGTAACAGGGCATTATTCTCCTGGTATCGCCACTTCTTTTTTTTTTTTTTTGCGGTACTGGGGATTGAACCCAGGGGCATTCTACCTTTGAGCTACATCCCCAGCCCTAATTTTTATTCTTTATTTTGAAACAGGGTCTCACTAAGTTGCGGAGGGCGTCACTAAGTAGCTGAGGCCGGCCGCGAACCCAAATCCTCCTGTCTCAGCCTCCCAAGTATAGGATTACAAGCGTGCGCCACCACGCCGGCTTTGGTCTGCCACTTACAGTGTGCCTCCCCTTCCTGGTGCAGCTATCTAGGCGGCGCCCCGCCTCCCGCAGGGCAAGTTGAGGTCTGAGCGCTCAGACCTTCATCTCCACTGATTTTCTTCCTCTTCCACTCTCGTCTTCACTCAAGTATATCATTATTTTTGCATTGTCAAGTGTAACTTACATTCACTCTGTCACCAGAGGGGTCTGTCTTTGTGATTTTTCCAGAGTTGAAAATATTTGCCCAGTTAGGAATTTGCTAAATTATTGACTGCAGATCTGTGTAGCCTCTGTGGTTACTGTGTCACAGCTCCTGTGATACTCCACAGAGTCCTCTAGAGTCAGGTTCAAATGGATTCTTTCTTTAAACCATTTTTCCAAACTCATTCCAGTGTTTTTGCTGTTGTTTTGTTTTGTTTTGTTTGGGGGGTACTGGTGACTGAACCCAGGGGCATCCTTCTACCTCTGAGCTACACCCCCACATCTCCAGCCCCCTCCCTTTTATTTTTGGTACTGGGGATTAAACCCAGGGGTATTCTACCTCCAAGTTATACCCCCAGCCCTTATTATTTTTTATTTTGAAACAGGGTCTTGATAAGTTGCTGAGGGTCTTGTCAACTTGCTGAGACTTGGCCTCAAACCTATGATCCTCCTATCTCAGCCTCCCAAATAATGTGGCCATTTGTTTTTACTAGAATTTCCTATGTTCTCTGACCTTTCTGAGCACATGCCTTAATCCTATCTTCAAATTTTTCCAAACTGTGAATTGTACTATTGCAGGAGAGTATTCCCTGCAGCCTGGTCTCAGAGACGAAAGGAAACTCCTGAGACCAAAAGTAGGATATGCAGGTCTTTCTTTAATCATCAATGATGGCACAGTTGGCAATTTTACTGCCTCTGTACTGGGCCCCGAACAAAGACATTCCAACCTTCTTATACAGTTGGTCACTTAAATGCGAAAGGAGGGGAAGGGAAAGCTTGAGATTTATTAAACCTAGCATAAGCGTAAAACATAAGCAGAGAACGGGGCTAAATCATGCTATCCTGTCCCTCTGGTATCTGGCAGAAGCTTGGCCTTGTTTACATTTAGGGAGGACCCGGGTTGTCCTGTCTCAGGTTTGTCTAGAGGGAGGGAGGGGTCCCATTAATTTGCAAAGCACTTTCTGTCTTTTCTCTGCTAAGTGTCAGCTTGCACTGGGAGCTAAAGGGGGAGGGAGTGGGTACTCTCTTTTTTCCTATCTTAAGTCTAAATTTCTGGCTAGTAATATTTCTAAGGCTCTGACTGCTTTTCCCCACCACAGTACTCTTTGTTCTCCTGTCTCTCTGTTTCCTATAGACCTGGGCTTCGCTCTCACTTGGACAGGCTGCTCTCCAGACCCATGGCTAAGAATCAGCCTGCAGCCGGCCCATACCTCTCCAGTGTTGGCTTCATTTTCAGCTGGATACAATGAGCCTTCTTTTGTTTAGTTTTCTCTCTTTCTTTTCTTCTTCCTTTTTTAAAAACTTACCTCCTAACTTTGCTAGTAACTTTATACAAAAGGATGAATGAGAGGTAAACTTTCTGAGTCCTTGCCAGTTTGGAATTTTTTATTTTGCCCTCAAAACATGATGGGTAGTTTGGGTGTAGACTTCCGCGTTGCTAGTAATTTTTTCTATTTTTCCTGTCCAACCCACTGCTGTGGTCTGCTGCTGCCCACAGCATTCTTTGTGTGTATGTGTATGAGGGCGTGCCTACCTTAGGGGGTGGTGCATACCTTCATTTTGTCTCTTCAGGAATCTAATAAGAATTTCTTTTGATTTTCTAACACTTCAAAGTTTATTCTTTTTGGAACTGGATAGATTCTTATACCTGTAAGATTCATGTCTACCTTTAATCCTGGGAAAATTTCTGATAGAATCATTTAATGATTTCCTCCACTCCAGTTTCTTTTTTCTTACTCTGACAATGCTGTTTTCAGCATTTTCTTAGGCCTCCTGGATTGATTTTTATATCCTATCTCCCCCCATATTTTATATCCTATCATATTTTATATCCTATCATATTTTATATCCTATTATATATTTATATATTTTATATCCTATCTTACCCCCATATGTGGGAGGGAGATAGTTCACAATCTAGGAAATTTCTCCAACTTCGCCTTTCAAACTTTGCATTGAATTTTTTATTTATTGAAGCAATTATATAATTTTCAAGACAGCATTCTTATCTCCTTGTTTCTATTAAAGATAATCCTGTTTTTGTTTTTGCAGTTACCGCAGATCTTTCTTGAGGATGTTAAACTGAATTGCTTTTTGAATTTTATCTTTTTCCTAAGTTGTTTTACTTCCCGTTCTCTTTTCTGTAGAAGGTTTTCTTGGCATGTTAGATTTCTGATGATCTGCTTGTGGTGTATGTAACAGAATGAGACAATCAATTAGCAAGAATTTTAGTTTGTTTTTGTTTTTGTTTGGTACTGAGGGTTGAAGGGGGGGATCTATCTATGAACTATACCCCCAGCCCTTTTTGTTTTTTATTTTGAAATAGGGTCTCACTAAGTTGCTTGACAGTCTCTCTAAATTGCTGAGGCTGGCCTTGAACCAGTGATCCTACTGTCTCAGCCTCCCAAATACTGGGATTACTGGTACCATGTAAACCCAGCTAATTAGCAGCTATTTTCGATGGGTGTGTCTTGTAAATGGCAGGCTTGAAGACTCTCAGTTTAGGGCCTGTGCATAGGAACTAGGGGATCCTGACTGACAGAGTAAGCCTTTCATACCCTCTAACTTTCCTAGTTCCCCAGACATGTTCTTACCGTGATGGAGCTAGCATCCGCCTTCTTCCAGCCTACACAGACAGCCTGGTGACAGTGCGATTGGTGTCACACATGCTGAACTGCAATGAATCCCCCTCCTTTCAGGCCTGCCAGCCTCTCCCAGCCTGTGTCATGCCCACCTTGTCTGAGGCCTGGCTTTCTGGGGTAGGCAGGCATGGCTGCTTCTCTTTTAAGCTGTGGTTTCCTTTGCTGGAATTCATAAGTCCACAGACTTATTGAAATCATTCATCGTCTAAGGACTTCTTCCCATCTCTCCTTGTGATTACTTTGTGATTACGGGTTTATACCTTTGTATTCCTTTAGCATCACGTAGAAAGTACTTCAGGTGGAAAAGGAGGTAAATAGGCTTGCTCAGCCCCCACCATTGTGAACCAGAACACACCCTTTTAAAAAAGAGAGTTTAGAATTCGTCTATGCCACATGCCAAAGAAATATCACATAGCTCTTCATTTTTATTTTCAACAGTTCATTAGTCTGATGCTTGCAATCAGCAGACACAGAAAGTTGCATGGATATTTCGTTAAGTAGATGAACCTGTGTAAAATACATGTAGGAAAAAGTATGTTATTTTCTTTTCTTTATATCCCCCAAGTGAACATGTCAGTTTTTGTTTCCTTAAACTTTAGCGAATTTAGTAAGATTATTCATTTTTTAAAAGTCTCTTTTTTTCCTTTTTTGATTTGTTGAAGAAAACAGGATAGAATGTCTATAATCAAAATGTTCCCCTTATTTCTCAATATATACATGAGCAAAGAATATAAGAGTACAACTGGCAAAGGAGAAACACAGGGGCCAAAGAGTATTATTTCATAATACTCATTGAGTTTATTTCATAAACTGTTTAACAACTGAGGGTTTATTTCATTGAGTTTATTTCATAAACTGTTTAACGGCAGATTCAAATTAAAATAGGTACCTATGTCATCTGTAAAATTAATGGAAATTTGAAAATAGTTATCATTGAGAAATGTATATGATAGGTACTTTTTATATACCTTTGATAGGAACAACAAAATTTGTTACAAACTTTCTGGTAATTTAAAATGTTCATAGGCCAGGTGTGGTGGTGCATATCTGTATTCCCAGTACTTGGGAGGCTGAGACAGGAAGATCGCAGCCTCAGTGACTTCGTGAGTTCCTCTGCAATTTAGTGAGACTTTGTTTCAAAAAAATAAAGTAAAATAAAATAAAATAGGGCTGAGGGTGTAGCACAGAGGTAGAACACCCCTGGGTTCAATCCCCAGTACCACAAAACAAACAAACAAACAAAATATTCATAGTATTTAATCTGTGATTCTTCATGTTAGGAACTCAAAGTAAGAAAACAATCAGAAATTAAAATCAAGTTTTCTTTCTCAAAATGCTTAATATAGCATTATGTAGAATAGAAAAATCCTAAGAGACATACTTAAAGAAAAAATTTGGAATGCCCATGCCATGGAATATTATTCATACATTAACATAATGTTTACAAATGGTATTTAATGAGCTGTCATAATGAACTGATAAAACTCTTAGATATAACTTATGTAAAGAAAAATAGCTCAAAATGGTATATGTATTAAGATCTCAACCATTTACAATGGAAAAAAAGGTAAACAAAAAATCTTAAAAGGAACTATACTAAAATTTAACTGAGGTTGTCTCTTAACTTTTTTTTCGTACTTTACAGATGTTTCATGGTGTATATATTAGGTTTTGATGCGGGCGGGGGGACAAAAACACTTCAAATTGTGTGCCTCTGAAAGTAAACCTTTAAAAAAGTCATCAAATGACCCATATGGCTTTTTTCCCCCTGAACTTTTTACCTTTTCTATCACAGAATCAAGAGTGGACTGTTTAAAGTAGGATATGAAGTGTTTCCCATTACTGAAAGTATCTCTGGTGCATCTGGAGAAGCTAAATAGTGTATTGTGTGAGATTCGCTGCTTTTTACTATCAGTATCTCACAACGGATGCCTGAAGTCTGATTTATGTCAACATTAGCTAAAGAAATATTCAGATTCTGTAGAAAGGAGAAGCCACAATTGCATCTTTGAATGAAATTAGAGACAGAGTGATAAACAGTGGGCTGGGAGTCAGACCTTCCGTTTCAGCCCTGGCTAGCTTCCTGGGTGACAGGCTTCTCTTGTGAAAAACAAGAGCACTGAACTGGGTGATCTCTAAGGTCCTCCCAGGTCTCTTAGTCTAGTGTTGCAAATATCTTACCCTGGTATAACCCAGATGAAACTGAGTTACAGAAATGACTCAGCGAGGGGCATGTTTTCTAATAGTTTGTTTCCTTGACGATTTCTGCGCTTTAAAAAACCAACATTGAACATGCTGTAATTCCAGTATTTGGGAGGCTGAGACTAGAGGATCACAAGTTTGAGACCAGCCTCTGCAGCTTAGGGAGACCTTGTTTCAAAATAAAAATTACGAAGGGCTGGAGATGTAGCTTAGTGATAAAATACTCCTGAGTTCAATCCCCATTACCTCCCCCCCCACACATGACAACATTGGCTGTGAGATTTAATAGTTTTACTTGTTCATTTGGACAATGAGAAAACAGAGTCATCAGTAAGCACAAGGTCGAAGGCATAGTTGCTGAGTTTTCTAGATGTATTTTAGGTCTAGAAAGGGCATTATTTTCTCTCAGAAGCATATTTAGGACAGTTTTTAGCCCACAGGACATTAAGGTGGAAAATGAGTAATTTTGGTGCATTTGTTTTGTTTCTTCAATAAAGCATACCAGTCCATAGAATTTTGTCAGAAGTCTATAGGACAGGTGCTGGTGCTTTGTACAGTGAAAGCTTCATGGGCTCTGCTTGGCTTGTACCATTTCTAAAAGATCGCTGCCCCCCATCCTTCTTACTTTATTATTTAATACACTTTTATTGGTGCATTACAACCATACATCATCAGATTGAGGTTGAGTGTGATAGAAACTACATGCACATAGCACCCAGTGTGTTTCCTTCTTACCTTAAAAAGACACACAGCAGAAGTTGCTTTATTTTTTCAAATTATTAAAGAAATGTCTGCCTATTTTAGAAAATAAAAATGAAAAATCCAACACAACAGAAAAAGATGTAAAAAAAAGAAAGTGTCAATAATCAATCATCCCGCCCAAACAGCATCAGCTTGGTTAACATATGGTAGTATTTTCTACCAGGCATTTTTCTTCCCCTCCCGTCCCCCACAACACCCCAAACTGATCCATCCAATAATACTCTCTTGCTGTTTTGTCTTACATCATGCCATGCCCACAGAATTTCACATCATCATTTATAATTCCAGTATGGTATCGCTTTATATGGGTCAAATACTGTTTGTTTCAGTCGTCCTCTTTGATGGACTTGCAGTATGCGTCCAGCTTGGTTTCTTAGAAAGAATGGTGCAAAGGGAAACTGTGTAGATCTGTATGCCCCCGTTATGTCACGTGTCCCCCATCGCTGAGCGAGCCCTCCAGTATCTCCAGCTGAAGGAGGTCAGCACACTGCACTTGTAGAGGGGTCTCTGGCTTAATGCAGGGGTGACTTCATTGAGAAAGGCTGGGTCTGGGTGAGCTGTTAGTGGGTGTTCACACTCTTCCCTCATTTACCGTTTTGTCTCACTTCTTTAGCTGTGGGGGAATTTTTGCTGAAAGCAGCCGTAGAAGTGTTTTGCCTTTACTCCTGTGATATGCTACCAGAGAACAGGTGCCTAGCTTAGCTTCTTTATAATATATACTTATATAATATGTATTTATATTATATATTAAATTTATATTTTATTTTATATGTATTTTACTTTATTTTTTATTTATATATGTATTTTTTTGGTGGTACAGGGGCTTGAACTCAGGGACATTTTACCTCTGGGCTATACCCCCAGTCCTTCTTATTTTTTATTTTGAAACAGGATCTCACTAAGTTGGGGAGGACCTCACTAAGTTGCTGAGACTGGCCACAAACCTGCAATCCTCCTGTCTCAGCCTCCCAAGTACTGGGGTTACAGGTATGCGCCACCATGCCTGGCTATAATTACTATACTTCTATTGGTGCACTGCAGTTACATATCATAGTGAGGTTCAATGTGATAAAAACACACACACACAGCACTTGGCCTGTTTCCCTCTGCATCCCACCCCGCTCCCCCTTTCATGCTAGTGAGATTGATAGTGAGACCTTCACATATTGCCATAGTATTATTTGAACTGTTTCCTTCTTCAGTCCTCCCTCTTCCCCTCCCAACTCTCTCCCCCAGCCCCCTTCCACTACTCTACAGGTCTCTCTCCATATTATCTAAAGTCCCTTCTTCCTATTTTCTCTCTAGCTTCCACATATGAGAGAAAATATATGACCCTTGACTTTCTGAGACTGGCTGATCTCACTTAGCACAATATTCTCTAGTTCCATCCATTTTCCTGCTAATGACATAATTTTGTTCTTCTTTATGGCTGAGTAGAATTCCATTGTGTGTATATGCCACATTTTCTTTATCCATTCATCTGTTGACAGACACTTGGGCTGGCTCCATCATTTGGCTACTGTGAATTGTGCTGCTATAAACATGAACATACATGTATCACTAAAGAAAACACCAGCTACATGTCAGTGAAATCAGAATGGGGACACTTGCAGTGCAACAGGCAGTCAAAAGCTAGACACCCCTCGGTATGTTTCCAAAGGTGTCCAGCCTTCGACCGCCTGTTATGCTTTAAGTGTCCCCGTTCTGACTTATCTGGCAGGTAGCTGGTGTTTTGAGCAGTTTGAGCAATATCCTATGTTTGTTTTCCTATAGGCTTCTACCCTCCCTCAAACTCTCCCATCCCCCAGACTTTCTACTTAGTACATTAGACCAGGGTGATAAAATACCAGGCACAATCATTCTTAAGCTCAGAAAATTGATTTTCCTGAGTGTAAGCTGGCATCAAGAGTTGTTAACCCTGTTAGAAAAATACAAGTTGGATTTATGATTCCCTTATGCAGGTAATTGGGCTCTAATTTTAAATTCCAAGCCAATTGATTTATACCATATTGCATTATAACATAACAAAAGTGCAATTGAGGCCAGGTGATATATGATTTTGAGTTTCCAATTATGCAATAAATTATTTTCAGTTCCTTAATAAATGATTCCTAGCTTGACATCAGCCTGTCGTGGTTTCCTCTGCCCCATATCCCACCTACTCTCATCTCTTCTCTGTTCCTCTTACTCTTCATTTTTTCCTTAGGAATGACTTCTTTAGAAATCCGTGGTGGCTCATACTTGTGATCCTAGTACTTGGGAGGCTGAGACTGGAGGATTGCAGGTTCAAGGACAGCCTCAGCACCCTAGTGAGGCCCTCTGCAACCTAGTGAGATGCTGTTTCCAAATAAGAAATAAAATCGGTCTGGGGATGTAGCTCAGAGGTAGAATACCTCTGGGTTTAATTCCCAGTACCACAAAAAGAAAGAAAGAAAGAAAGAGAGAAAGAGAGAGAGAGAGAGAGAGAGAGAGAGAGAGAGAGACAAAAGAAAGAAAGAGAAAAAGAAAGAAAGAAAGAGAAAAAGAAAGAAAGAAGAAGAAAGAAAGAAAGAAAGAAAGAAAGAAAGAAAGAAAGAAAGAAAAGACAGAAAGAAATTGAAACCCTGAATGTAGAGACATAAAGCAAAGTTTGTGCCTCATCCTTTCCTGAAAACAATTGTTAACATTTCATCTCAAGCCACAGCATCTGTCTGCCGGGTCAGTATTAATGGGTTACTTATAACATTTGCTGTTAAACCACCAGGTATATAAATGACTTCCTTTGTGTGTGGCAGTTCATTCAGGAGATTCCTTCTGAAATATCAAGGCGTCCTTTCTCTTTCTATGAAATCCTACCAGGACTCTTTTAATAGGCTGATTTTCCTATCATGTTTTCTTCTTTAGCAGTAATTTCCCCCATCGTATTTATTTTTAGCTGGTTGTATTTTATGTATTTCTGTAAAACATATCAAGTTATTTTGGGAACAAGGGTTGGATATAAATAAATAGCACATACTGCTGGAATCCGTTTCTGGTAGAGGTAAAGAGTTACCCAGCAATCAGGGGCAGTTCATTGGAATCTTTATTTCAAACTGTTTTCCTTCTTTTGGCAAGTTCATGCTATCCCCCCCACCCGACCTTTACTACTGGGGAGTGCACCCAGGGGCAGTCTACCTCAAAGCCACATCCCCAGTCTTTCTTATTTTTATTTTGAAACAGGGTCTTGCTAAGCTATGGAGGCTGGCCTCTAACCTGCGATCCTCCTGCCTCAGTCTCCCAAATGCTGGGATTACAGGTGTGCAGCACCATGTCCAGCTAGCAAGGGATGACCTTAAGTGAGGCTTTGAGCATTTGCCAGGGAGATGAAGGTGCAGCAGGAGAGGAGGAGGGAGAATGGCCAGCAGAAAGAGTCCTGCACTGACAGTCTGGATCCCGTCTCTCTCCACTAGGAGGCCTCGGGCAGATTGCTTCCCTCTCTGACTCTCACTTCCCCCATTTGCCACATATTCTCCTCATCTCTGAGGCCCTTCTGAATTTGAGGTCGTATTTAAAGGTCACTGAGTCAAGAGAACACCGTAGCCTCCGACCCCACTATTGATTGCTCTGTTCGCGTTGCTTTTCACTCCCATCCTCAAGAAAGCAAAAGAAATAGCCTGCTACTGAGTATTAAAAACGCTGCCCTTAAAGAAATATTTTCTGCCTTTTTCTAAAGAAAGCAAAGATAGTGGACTTTCTTACACGCCTTTTCATAAGGGTGTGTTACCTGGTGCTCATTGCTGGAGGTATACCTCAGCAGAGAACTAGGTAGGGTTATGACAGAAAGATAAGAGGGAAGCTGTAAGGAAAATGTGTTTTATTTCAAAGGAAGAGCTCTTGCCGCATCTGAGACCACTGCTTGAGCATGTGTAATTCTGAGGGTGTGCATGTGTGTTCCTGGGGATGAAACCCAGGGGTGTTCTACCTCTGAGCTACATCCCCAGCCCTATTTTATTTTTTATTTTGAAACAAATTCTGCTTAAGCTGCAGAGGGCCTTGCTAAGTTGCTGACGCTGGCCACGAACCTGTGATCCTCCTGTCTCAGCCTCCCAAGTACTGGGATTACAGGCGGGTGCCACCCGGCCTGGCTAATTCTGAGCTATTTTTAAAAATAAACCAGGGCAGCCGGGCTCTGTTATTTTACACATGAAATAATCACAATTATTTTACAATTTTGCTTTTTTTCCCCTTTCTCCTTTTAACGTTAATGAGAGTAATGCCATTTTAACACTGCCTTTTCAGAGCATTGATGAGGTTCTTCTCCTTTATAAAATATTGTTTTCCTCATTTCATTTTTCCACCTCCCCCATGTTAAAAATGTTGTCCTAAAAGGAAATTGGAATTCTTATTATTTATAATTTTCTTTTTTTTTGCGGTACTGGGGATTGAACCCGGGGCGTTTTACCTCTGAGATACACCCCCAGCCCTATTTTTTATTCTTTATTTGGAAACAGGGCCTCACTAAGTAGCTGAAGCTGGCCGCAAACCCGGATCCTCCTATCTCAGCCTCCCAAGTACTGGGATTACAAGCGTGCGCCACCACTCCCAGCTTATAATTTTCTTAGATAATCCTTGAAGGGTCCTTTTGGGCTGACTATCTAGTCATTTTAGATCCTTGAGTGTATTGCATAAAAAAATAAAAAATCTTGCCTGGAATTGAATCTAAGAGTGTCTTCTATTTTATTGTAAATAGATCCAAAATGTGTTCTTTTTGACAGACTTAGATAAAAGACAATGATTGGGCATCTGACTTAAGTATTAGAGAAACTTAAGTATTAGAGAATTATTTTCTCTTAAAGTTGAGAGCCATTTACAGAATTCTTTTTAGGATGAACAGGGACCAAAGTAACTTTTCTTATTTTGTAATTAAAAATATTTGTATATAAATATGTATATATATATATGTAAA
Source organism: Glis glis (assembly GCA_004027185.1). Taxonomy (NCBI): domain Eukaryota; kingdom Metazoa; phylum Chordata; class Mammalia; order Rodentia; family Gliridae; genus Glis; species Glis glis. The sequence continues at coordinate 30,267 of PVJS01005462.1, forward strand.
TATCTTTTACTCTATTTTTGGTACTGAAGACTGAACCCAGAGGCATTCTACCTCTGAGCTACACCCCTAGCCTGTTTATTTATTTATTTATTTTGAGGGCCTCTCTAAGTTGCTGAGGCTGGCCTCAAGCCTGTGATCCTCCTGTCTCAGCTTCCCAAGTACTGGAATTATAGACATGTACCACCATACCCAGCTATTTTTTACATTCTTGTCCATGAACTACTTCCCAGTTCAGGTTATAAGTGGTAGGAACTTGCTCATTTATTCTGTAATTATCTGTTTTCCTAGTTGCAAGTACTGCCAAGTAGTTTTCTTTAAATGCAACTCTGAGCCAATTGTTAAAAGAATTTAAAAAAAACATTTCATTAGAAACAAGTATCCAAATTTGGTAAAGTCCTTTGTGACCATCTGGGTTTTTGTAAAAGTTGAAAAATCTAGGGCACTATCAGACATGTCACCAATAGCTAGTAATTTGGAAATCATTTGATGTGTGAGGAATATGTTGGGAGACTATTTTAAGTCCACATATTGCAAGCAGGTTTTATTTATTCTACTGTGGGAGCATATGTATTGGAAAATTCTCAAGGTAAGGTTTTGGTTGTAGGATCTACCCAAATCAGCCATGAATATTGAGTTGTGGATTATTTTGAATTAGGGGAAGTTATTGCTCTTATGTTCCTCTTACCTATTTGAAGTTGTTATAGAAACTGGGTGATAAAATATCACATACCTAGCTGGGCATGGTGGCTTGTGCCTGTAATCCCAGTACTTGGGAGGCTGAGACAGGAGGATCACAGGTTTGAGGCCAGCCTCAGCAACTTAGTGAGACCCTCTTTCAAAATAAAAAGTAAAATAGAGTTGGAGATGTAGCTCAGAAGTAAAATGCCCCTGGGTTCGATTCCCAGGAACACGCGCGCGCGCGCACACACACACACACATACACACAATGTCGCATATGCACACATATTGAATGTGAGTGATAGGATGCTAGAAACCATTCTAGCATCCTTCTTGTCTTCTTGTCTCAGTTTTCACTGTGGTCCCTATAATGTAGTTCCCAAAGGACAACTGCCCCAAGTGTAGAAAGTCATGATCCTGGTCCATGGCGCTTGGATATATGAAGGTTGAGAGGAGATAAGAGAAGACATTTCTTCAGAGACGGAGCAGAGGTCATACAGGAAGTTGTCACCACCATCTTGGGACAAGATGTGGAGCCTACTAGATTGTGACCCCATGTGCTGACAGAAGCCCTATTTTATTTTTTATTTTGACACAGGGTTTCCCTAAGTTGCTGAGGGCCTTGCTAAGTTGCTGAGGTTGGCCTTGAACCTGTGATCCTCCTGTCTCAGCCTCTCAAGTACTGGGATTACAGGCTGCACCACCATGCCAGGCCAGAGCATGTCTTTTTTATGAGGGCCATGTTTTAGAAATATGCCTTTTAAGAGCCCTCGTGGCTCCAAGTCTGGAAGTTACCCTCACAAATCTTGACATCCAAAACACAGATCCAAAAGCCCGAAGGTATCAGATTGTTCTAGTGATAATCATAAAGACTTCTTTCCAGAGGCGGAGGTAGACTCTACCTGTCAAGTCATTCCTCTGTGGTTCGGAGGACCCTCCTACTGCTGAGGTGCCACAGGAGAGCGAAGGAGTGAGGACATTGTTGGACCGAGGTGGTCTCTGCTGACTTTGCATCTGAGGAAACTCTGCAAGGCTAGGCGCCTGGCGTGTGCATAGGCCTAAGAATGCCGTTGCTTGGTTTCATTGAGAAACATGTTTGCACTGTGGTCTGAGATCTAGGCTTTAGCTTAGTGTAGTGATGGTCATTGTGCCAACTGTTCGCAACATTCTTTATTTTATTTTTGCGTGGTTCTAGGGATTGAATCTGGGGCCTTCTGCATGCTAAGCAAGCACTCTACCACTGAGCTGCTTCCTAGCACTCAGCATTCACTTAAAAAAGAGTATTTTCTGGTGTCTTTCATCTTGGGCAAATTGGAGACATTGTTAGGTGACCTTCCAAGTGCATGAAAATTGTGAAAATACAATCAGAATTTCAGGTTAGCTTTAATAGCCTTGAAAGTTACTGTTCTGACAGCATCCATCCACCCACCGTGCAGGTGAACACTGGAGTCAGGCTAATCAGGTCTGACTGGTCTCTCACCCATTAGACCATTAGCCCTGGGCAAGTTTCTTGGTACTTCAACTCAGTTTCTCAGTATATAACAGCATCTCCCAAGTCGTGTTGCAGGGAGCACCTGAGCTTCTTGGGGTGCAACACCAGGATGAGGAGGGGACAGGCGCAGTCCCAGGCTCCTCGTCCCTCTCATGGTGGAGCACTTCTCCAGCTTTCCACCTGATATTGGGCATCTATATAACATGTTATTTATAGTAAGGGCTTAGGCTTAAATATGAAGTTTTGAACACCACCTTCCTGCTTCAGCATTAATTGTCATAATTAAATGAGAAAACTCAGGAAGAGCAAGGTAGAAGGCAACTGTTAAAGGCTTAGAAATGAATGCTAGCTCTGGATGTGTAGCCTTCAATAAATTACTTAACCTCTCTGTGTCTGGGCATAATAACACGTCACATTAGATTGTCAGGAGGATCATAAGAGAATGTAGACAGTATGTGCTAGCTCCGCACCTGTCGCATGGAAACTCCTAACTCAAGGTCGGCTGTTGTAGTTACTATTCAACTCCTTGCAAAGTTGGTGCCACATACGATGTCTGCAACAGATGTCAGCTCCCATTTCCACCTTCCTATTATTTTCTCACCAAACTTTTCCTCCATGTGCAGGATACTTTGCTAAATATTGTAGGGATTCAGAGATAAACAAGAGACCAGCTGGAACACACACTATGTAGCACTGGCATGTGTGATAAATATTTTTTTAATTCAATATAAAACGAAGTGGAGATTTGATTAATGTTATTAAGCCATAAAAAAGGTGTCCAGAGTTCAGAAGAGTCATAGAAGGATGTGTTGCTTACTGTAATAATCAAAGATTATAAAATCTTTTTTCTGGGCTTGAGTTCTGATAAACTGTAGTTAATAAGAACACCTCTAAGCACTCCAAACCATTGAGATTTCTGAAATCCTTTGGGCTTCAACCCTTGTTGAAAACCCCTAAACACTGTGAGTGTGTTTTACTGTGTTTGTAAATGGAACCAAGAATGCCTCTTTCTTGCCTGGAGAGCCTATAAATATTCTTAGAATAGCAGTTGTACAAACTGTAAACTGTGAGATTGTTTGGGTTGGACATTTATGAATGCAAAGTACAATCTAGATGTTAATTTTTTAAAAGAAAAATTCTTCATTAAGCCAAGTACTTGGGAGGTTGAGACAAGAGGAGAGCAGGTTTGAGGCCAGCCTCAGCAACTTAGGCAGACCCTGAGGTAGAATGAACCTGGGTTCACTGCCCAGTAACACACACACACACACACACACACACACACACACACACACACACTCATTAAAGATCATACATAGTCAGGTGTGGTGGCGCAGGCTTCTAATTCCAGTACTTGGGAGGCTGAGACAGGAGGATCGCAGGTTCGCGGCCAGCCTTAGCTATTTAGTGAGGCCCTCTGCAACTTAGTGAGATCCTGTTTCAAAAATAAAGAATAAAAAATAGGGCTGGGGGGTGTAGCTCGGAGGTAAAATGTCCCTGTACCTGTTCAATTCCCAGTACTGCAAGAAAAAAAAAAAGATCATACAAGTTACAAAACCAAAGAGGGGAGGAAATATAATGAAGTTATTGAGAGCTTGCATTAATTTGATTCTGGGAAAAAACAAAATCGGTTGTATATTAAAAGAACAACAAGAAAAATCAAAAGGATTTTCTTCAGAATTGTTCTCTCTCTCTCTCTCTCTCTCTCCCTCTCTCTCTCTCTCTCTCTCACATAGTTCTCTCTCTCTCTCTCAACAATGATGGGTACCTGCTATGATCTAGATAATATCTGAGGTATCTGAGGCCCCAGAAAAGCAACGTCATACAAAGACACACATAGTCCTTGCAAGAACTAATAGTTCAGCCAGGTAGATAGTTATGCCAGAACAGAGGAAAGGGTGTCCACAGGTAAGAGCCCAGTTGCTATGGACATGTGTTCTAGGGGCTTTGGTCTCATGAGGGAAGCGGGGAAAGCTGCCTTGGGAAGTAACAAGAGGGAGGAGGCATTCACAGGTAGAGGGAGGAAGGGGAGCGAGTGGATTAAGGGCAGAGGAAACAGCAGGTGCAAAGGCTGGGGCTTGCGGACGCTGACTTGGCATCACCGACCGAGAAGACCCTGTGCACCTGGACAGTGTGGGGAGATGCCTGTGGGGAGACAGAGTGTGCCCAGACCCTAATGACAGGGATTCCAGAGTTGCCCTCACAGGACGATGCACCCCGTCTTCCTACGCGGTCCCGTCTCTCCTGTGATGACCTTCTCTGAATCCTTCTCTTTCATAGAGTGATGGTGAAAGCCCCACAGACAAGGCAAACCACCCTTCTCTACTTTCCCGTGAATTTAATTTGCAGATGATTACTGTGGAAGACAGTTTTTGCATTTATTAGCCATAGTCTGAGTAAGAGTGTCTACTTAACATTTCCCCAGTGCTGCTGTGTGTGTGTGTGTGTGTTTGTGTGTGTGTGTGTGTGTGTGTGTGTGTGTGTGTGTGTGCGCGCGTGCGCACACACGCACACGCGCATGTATTGGGAAAACTATCTCAAGCCTCCTGTGGAATGCTTGAGATTGTTGGGTTCCATTCCAACTAAGCATCTGACACCACGGGCCTGATTGAGTTAGAGATTCCACCCAGTAGTCATCAGCTCTTCCCGGAAGCGGCCTTGAAGACCTGATGTATTCCAGTGTGGTGTGAATTCTCCTTTGAGGGTACGTGTTGACTACTCTCCATCCCCACAACTCAGCCTCGTGGGCAATCTTCCCTGCCCTGTTTGTTGACCCAGAAAGTCGATCTCCATAGACATCATTATCTGGGCTCCCATGACTATGGCATACAGTTTGGTTTGGTCAGTGGTAGATTCTGGATAGAGACTAGACAATGGGCAGAGAGGTATGTGTGTGAGGTGTGTGTGGGGGGGTGTTTAACCCCACTGTAGTCTGTTTTTCCCATTGTTTCTGGTAGAGTATGTGTCCCTTCATGGCCCTAGTTTTTGCTGATACCCTCTCCCACCCCCTTATCTCGCCAGGTTCTGGTAACATTTTCTCTTCTTTTACTGTTTTCAGACCCAGGGCACTAAAAGCACCCTGCTGCAGCTAATCCTCAGAGCCTCAGCATCCTTAACTGGAGCCCTACTTGCACTTCTGAGACTAGCTCCTTCACTCCATTCTTTTCAAGGGCACAGGTGAGTGTGACTCCCACCTCCTGCCAGGGCTCTGACTGGTTCTGTCAGGATTTTTTTTTTCTACTGCTCAGCCTATTCTCCCCTTCAAAAACCTGGGTAGACACCAGGTTGATATCACTGTGGACCAGAGGAATGATGGTGGAATTCCCTGGATTATACACGCTCACTCTCCTCCCCTTGGGCTCAAAATAGATCAGTCTCTGGAGGAAGGAAGGCACTGTGTGTCACCATGTATCTCTCTGGCTGTCATTCTGAACCTAATTGGAGTCTCTTAAGTTTTATTCTACTGCTTGTCATGTTTCTGGGCCCCTAAGGAATGTCCTGCCATGCATGGTCTGAAACAGGTCACTTTGACACAGGCATTTTGATGCTGTGTGGATATTTTGATCTTCGAAGTGGAAAGAATAGGATTTAGGTCACAGTGACAATGAACATCTTTACATCTTCCTGGATTATCTACCCTGTCCTGAATCTCACCTTCACTTTGACATTTGGTAAAAATGGAAATATTCTTATATTGAGCAGAAGTCAAGGGAATGGTTTCCCATGAGCCTGTCATCCAGGTTCCACGATGGTCAGCCCATCTTCCAGCACACGTACACTTCTTTTTCTTTTTTGCTGAAATATTTAAAGCCTGTTCATCTTGTTTTACCTCGGCTCTTGTTTTACCTCATCTTGTTTAGTATGTTTCTTTAATAGGTAAGGATTTAAAAAATAACCACGATACACGTGCAATAAGGTGAACAATGATTCTTTAATATCTAATAGTCTGTGCTTGATTTTTCCTCTATTCCCTCAAAAAAATTTTAGTTGGAATTTTCAAATATAAGCCATCCAGTGTCCACATTTTGGCCTTTGGTTGCTTTGTCTCTGAAGTTTCCTTTAAGTTTTAGTGATCCTCCACCTTTGAATATTTTTTAGTGAAGTGTAACAAAAATATAGCAAAATTGCATATGCATTTTAAGTGTCTAACTCAGCAACCGCTTACCACGTGAAACAGCGCGTGTAACTACCACCCAGATACAGACTGAGAAGGTCCCCAGCACCGAGGAGACTCCCAGTCATGAAGTCACCTGACCCCCAAGACACCCACTGTTCTATCATCATGGATTGATTTTGCCCAGTTTTTAGAAATTTTACATACAGATGTTCCTTGATTTATGATGTACTGACAAAGCCATCGTAAGTTTAAATTGCACTTGATATTCCTAGTTTATCAAGTGTCATGCTTAGCAATGCAATACACTCTAGAGTAGCTGTTGCTCATGCTCTGATCTTGGGTTGACTGGGAGCTGGGCTCACTGCCGTTGCCCACTATCTTGGGAAAGTATCTGCTACATACTGCTACCTTGAAAGATCAATATTCATAATTTAGACTATTGATGCTGCTAAATGCATATGGTTTTCACACCATTGTACAGTTGAAAAATCCCAACTCAGATCATTGTAATTTGGGGACCATCTGGCTGTCATGCTTTTAGTCTGGCTGTTTTTGTGGAAATTCAACTGTGTTTTTTTTTAAGTCAATTTATCAAAGCAGGTCTGTTTAATTATATAGTGCAGTGAGTTTTAAAAGAGTTATACACCAGCCAGGCAAGTTGGCACACACCTGTAATCCTAGTACATGGGAGGCAGAGAACAGGAGGATTGCAGGTTTGAAGCCAGTGGGTGGTAACAGACCTTGTTTCAAAATACAAAATAAAAAGGCCTGTGGGTATAGCTCAGGCATATCTGGGTACAATCCCCAGTACCACACACATAAACACACACAAAAGAGGTTATATATCCATTACTTTACCAACACCACAGTCAAGATACAGAAGATCTCTACCACCCTGACAGCTTTCCTTGTGGCAGATTGTGACCATTCCTTCCTCCTACTCCCAGCTCTCAGGGAACCATTCATTTGTTTTCTGATACTATAGATTATTTTGCATTTTCTAGAATTTAATAAATTGAATCATATGTTATGTGTCTGGATTCCTATATGAACACGATGGCTTAGGAAGACATGTGCATCTATGTAATCGCATGTATTGGTAGTTCTTTTTAGTTGCTGAATATTATTCTATTTTATGGATATTCCACATTTTGTTATCTCCACTCATTCTACATATAGATAATTTACAAGTTTGTATTACTATTAATAAAGCTTCTTGGACACAGATCTTTGTTTGAACATGTTTTCCTGGAATATATAAGTTGTGTATTGCATATACACGGAAAATTTTAAGGAAAAGTGTTGATTTCCCAAATCAACACAAAACCAGTATGTTGACCATATTGGTTTCATTCACAAAACCAATATGTTGAACATTCCAATTGTTCTACATTCTTAATAAGCCTTGGGGAAGGTCATTCTTTAAAATTTTAATTGTTCTGGTGGGTATGTACTGTTATCTTATCGTGGCTTTAATTTATATTTTTTGATTAATGATGTTGAATACCTTTTCATGTACTTACTTTTGTGTGTGTGTGGGTGGGTACTGGGGATTGAACCCACGGGCATTCGAACCCTGAGCTACAACCCCAGCCCAATTTTATTTTGAAACAGGGTCTCATTAAGTTGTGGAGGGCCTCACTAAGTTGCTGAGGCTGGGTGTGAACCTGCTATCCTCCTGTCTCAGCCTCCCAAGTACTAGGATTATAAGTGTAGCCAACCATTCCTGACTCTTTTCAGGTACTTATTTGCCATCTGTGTAACTTTGTTATATGTGTACTTTTCAGGTCTTTGGCTCTTATTTTTCCCCTTCTTGTTCAGTTGTAGTTCTTTTTGTATTCTGCATACAAGTCTATCTCAGTCAACATTCTCGGTGCTGTAATCCAAAACAACTGACCACACAGTTTAGAGGAAGGAAGATTTATTTGCTCACAGTTTTTGGAGATTTGGTGGCCCAGTCCATGTGAGGCTGGGGTATGTGGAGCTCAGGGAATGGTGGTGGGAAGCAGGGATAGGGAAAGCAAGGCTCCTGCTCTCACATCACAGAAGCCAGAAGCAGAGTGTCAGCAAGCAAGAGGATTCAAAGACAAATGCACAGTCCCTAAGGCCACACCCCAAGGTACTCACCCTCTTCAGCCACACCCTATCTGCCTAGGCTACCACCAAGTAAATCCATTATAATGGATTTATTTACTGGTGAGATTATAACTCTCATGATTTAATTACATGAACCCTGAACATCAATACATGAGCTGTTCAGAAGACATTTTATATCTAACTCTAACAAAGTCCTTTGTCAGATATGTATGGTGCAAATATTTTTGTTGTTGTATGATAGTGTGTGTGTGTTTATTTTTTTTTGCGGTACTGGGGATTGAACCCAGGGGCATTCTACCTCTGAGCTACACCCCCAGCCCTATTTTTTTTTATTCTTTACTTTGAAATAGGGTCTCACTAAGTTGCGGAGGGCCTCACTAAGTAACTGAGGCTGGCCACGAACCCAGATCTTCTGGTCTCAGCCTCCTAAGTACTGGGATTGCAAGCATGTACCACCACACCTGGGTCAATAGTGGTTTTTAAAGAGCAGGAGTTTTAAATTTTGGCTTATACATTTTTATGCCTTTCTGAGAAATTTTGGTCTACCTAAAGGCGGCAAAAAATTTTCTTTCCTATAATTTCTTCTAGAAGTCATATGGTTTCAAGTTTTATGTTTAGGTCTGTGATCTGTTTTGAAGTAATGTTTGTATATTATATAAAGTAAGGATCACTGTTTGTTCCCCCACAATATGGATATCTAATTATTCTAGCATTTATTGAAAAGGATTCTGCGTCCTCATTCAATTATCTTGGAATCTTTGCCAAAAATCCATGGGCCATTTATGTTTGGGTCTATCTCTGGGCTCTACCTGTTCTCTGGATTCACTTACCCATCCTTTTGCTGATTCTGTAGTGGCTGCGCTAATTTGCAATCCCACCAACAGTGTAGAAGAATTCCTATTTCACCACATCCTCCCCAGCATTTATTGTTGTTTAACTTCTTGATGATTGCCATTCTAATTGGGGTGAGACCGAATCTCAGTGTAGTTTTAATTTGCATCTCCCTGATTGATAATGATGTTGAACATTTTTTCATGTATGTATTGGCCATTTGTATTTCTTCTTTTGTGAAGTGTCTATTTAGTTCAATTACCCATTTATTGATTGGGTTATTAGTTTCTTTAGTGTTAAGTCTTTTAAGTAATTTGTATATTCTAGACAGTAGTCCTCTATCAGAGGAATAGCTGGCAAAGACCTTCTCCCATTCTGTAGTCTCTCTCTTTTTAGACTCTTGATGGTTTCTTTTGATGAGCAGAAACATTTTAGTTTAATACTATCCCATTTATTAATTCTTATTTTAATTTCATGAGCTTTGGGGGTCTAATTGAGGTAGCTTCTCCCTGTGTCTATATGTTGGAATGTTGGACCTGTGCCCTCCTCTGGTAATTTCAAAGTCTCTAGTCTAATTTCCAGATCTTTGATCCATCTTGAGTTGACTCTTATGCAGGGTGAGAGGTAGGGATTTAATTCCATTTTTCTACAAATGGATAACCAGTTTTCCCACACTATTTGTTGAAAAACTATTTGTTTTCCAACGTATGTTTTTGGCACCTTTATCAAAAATCAATTGGCTATAAGTGTGTGGATTTATTTCCATATCTTCTATTCTATTGCATTGGTCTTTGCGTCTATTTTTGGGCCAATACCATGCTGTTTTATTACTATAGCTCTATAGTATAATTTGGAATCAGGAATTGTGATGCCTCCTGCATGGTTCTTATTGCTGAGAATTCCTTTGGCTATTCTGGGTCTTTTGTTTTTCCATATGAAATTTAGGACTGATTTTTTAGCTTTGAGAAGAATGACATTGGTATTTTGATAGGGATTGCATTGACTCTGTAAATCACTTTTGGTAGAATGACTTTGATAATATTTATTCTACCGATCCAAGAATATAGGAGATCTTTCCATCTTCTAAGATCTTCTTCAATTTCTTTCTTCATTGTTTTATAATTTTCATTGTAGAGGTCTTTGACCTTTTTGGTTAGATTTATTCCAAGGTTTTTTATTGTTTTTGACATTGTTGTGAATGGAATTGTTTTCTGGATATCTTTTTCAGCATATTTATGGTTGGCATATAAAAAAGCTACTGATTTTTTAAAAATTAATTTTGTATCCCACTACTTTTCTGAATTTGTTGATCAGCTCTAGAAGTCTTTTGGTTGAAGTATTAGGTTCTTCTAAGTATAGGATCATGTCATCTGCAAATAGAGATAATTTCAGTTCTTCTTTTCCTATTTGAATTCCTTCTCTTGTCTTATTGCTCTAACAAGAGTCTCGAGGGCTATATTGAAAAGGAGTGGTGATAGTAGACATCCTTTTCTTGTTCCTAATTTTAAAGGGAATTCTCACAGTTTTTTCCCATTTAATATGATGTTGGCTTTGGGTTTATTGTCTATTGCCTTTATGATATTGAGGTAAGTTCCTTCTATTCCGATTTTCTGCAGTGTTTTTAACATGAATGGGTGTTGGAGTTTGTCAATTTTTTTTTCAGGATCTATTGAAATGATCATGTGATTTTTTTTGTCCTCAGTTCTATTTATGTGGTGAATGACATGAATTGATTTGTGTATGTTGAACCAACCTTTCATCTCTGGAATGAAACCAACTTGGTCATAGTATACAATTTTCTTGATATGATTTTGAATGCATATTGCTAGTATTTTGTTGAGAATTTTTGCATATATATTCATCAAGGGTATTGGTGTATAACTTTCTTTTCTTGAGGGATGTTTATTCAGTTTTGGTATTAAGGTGATACTAGCCTCATAGAAAGAGTCTGGAAGGTTTCCATCTCCTTCTATTTCACATAAAAATTTGTGAAGTATTAGGTTTAGTTCTTCTATAAAGAAGAACTAATTTTATGATCAATTTGTCAATTTCTACCAAAAATCCCTGTTGGGATTTTTTATTGGGATTGCATTGAATCATTAGAATGATTTTGAAAGAAATGACATTTTACCACTAATGAATCTTCTAATCCATGAATATATAATATCTTTCCACTTATTTCATTCTCTTTAATTTCTTTTTGCAGTGTTTCATATTATTCAGTCTTACATATATTTCCTGTTTGGTGGTTGTTATAGTAAATGTTATTGTACTTTTAGTTTCAATTGTTCTTTGTTGGTGTTAGAAATAATATTGAGTTTTGTATATTATCTGTGTGTCCTTTGACCTCATTTATCAGTCCTGGTAGTCTTTTTGCAGATTTTTGAACTTTTCTGTATACATGATTATATCATCTGTAAATAAGGACACATTTTAAATAAAGATTGGAAAGAAATAAAACTGTCTTTATTTAAGGAGTATCTCTTCTTTTTCATTGTATTAATCCAGTCTGACCATGTCAGTATTATGGTCAGATAAATGTTCCCTGAAGAGCTCAGGGTTGATATAGTTAATTCATGAGGGTTATAATCTCATCAGTAGGTCTGGGTGGTAACCTAGGCCAGTGGGGTGTGGCTAGAGAAGGTGGGTCCCTGGGAGTGTGGCTTTAGGGACTGTGCTTGTGTCTTTGAATCCCCTTGCTTGCTTGCTGGCTCTCTCTTGCTTCTAGCATCTGTGATGTGAGAGCAGAGCCTTGCTCTCTCCCTCTCTCTGCTTCCCACTGCCATGGCCTGAGCTCCAAAGATTGGGCCTGAAATAGACTAAACTCAGAGATCTCCAAAAAACTGTGAGCAAAAAAATCTTCCTTCTTCTAAGTTGTGTGGTCAGTTGCTTTGTATTATAGCAGTCAGAATGTTAACCTAGGTAGGTATGTATGTATTTATCTATTTATTATTTATGACAGTAAATCTACTTGATAATCTCACCATTCCCCCTCTGTGCTGTCACAAAATTTAACCCCACATCAACAATATTTTTATTCCTTCAACAATACTTATTTAGAGTTTACCCACATATTTACCCCATTTTATTTGGTACTCTTCATTCCTTCCTGAATTCTATGCCTTCATCTTAGAAATTTTTCTTTTGCCAAACTTCTCCCAAAGAGATGTTAATATTCTGATAGGTAGATATAGTATGAGGAAGTCCTACTGATCTAATCAAGAAATTAGATTATTTTTTCAAAGCTGTGTCTGGTCTTTTTCCATTTCTGTTCTAAGAACTCAAACCCTTTGGTTGGAAAGTTACTTGAAAGTGCATATTTACCATAGTCCTTTTTTCTTAGCAGATCATAAATTCCTCTTTTTTGTCTCCCTAACACTACTGAACTGACAAAATTGCTTCATAGCTTTTTAGTCTTTAATTTTATTTATTTATGTATGTATTTATTTACTTACTTGTTTTGTGGTACCAGGAATTGAACTGAAGGCATTCTACCTCTGAGCTACACCCCCAGCCCTATTTTATGTTTTATTTTGAAACAGGGCCTTACTAAATTGTTGAGGGCCTTGCTACATTGCTGAGGATGTTTTTGAACCTAGGATCCTCCTGTCTTAGCCTCCCAAATACTTGGATTACAGATGTGCACCACCACACCTGGGTGCTTTTTATTCTCTTAGCAAGTGAATTTGCTTAATTTCTTGGCCTCTTGCTTACACATTTATAGCACATTTGTAGATTGGAAATTAAATTATGAATGCTCAAGGGGGCATTTCCTTAGTAATGTTGGGTTCACTCTTCTGTGGTTCCCCTTTCTCAGAAATCTGAGCCTCTTAAGTCCTGGTTATTAGGTTCAGTAGTCCTTAACTTCAAGATTTCTCTCTCCAGCTCAGAAACTCTTCCAAGTTCTAGCTACTATTTTCTACTTGGTCTATCCACTGACAAGGAAAATTAGCAAATGCTCTTAAGATAAATAGTTGCTTTAAATATAGGATGGCTTCCCTCAATGGACATTTATTCTCTGAAGAATGTAGTATGCTTGAATCCTGGTTCTTTTGGTTCTGCAATGCACTTAAACATATCATCTTACTTTCTGTTTTTTGCAGATATTTTTTTCTCCAAGAGGATCAGTCCTTTATAATGAGAAACATCATTCTTCCAGCTTTATTTTAAGAAAGGCCCTCCTGACACAGCCCACCACTTGTAAAGGTGGTATTTACTTGCTAACAAACATGGGCTATTCCTGTCTCTTTGAATACCCTCATATTTTAGACATTGTTAATCGGCTCTTTTCAGTGTCATTGTGCAAGGTGTTTCTCTGTTCTCCATGGCTTCTAGTAGCTGGTTAGCTAGATTTAAAGGTTGTTAGGTTATTCCATATCCTAGGGATCATCGTATCTCCTAATGTGACATCATGAGTCACAAAGGGAAATGGTTCCTGAACTTTGCTCTCTATCAGACTCACCTGGGAAATCTTTTTTTAAAAAGGAAAAAATAAATAACAGATGCCCGACTTCTACCCCAGACATTGTGATTTACACATGTGATTTTCACATCGGTTGGGGATGTGACCTAAACGATGGGATTTTACAGAGCTTCCTGGGTGATGGGAACCACTGACGTAATGTCTGGAGTCCCCGCTTTTAGTTAGATTACAGTTGATCCATAGATTGGGTGTTGTCGGTCTGATGCCTTTGGGACCAAATTCTCCATCAAGCTTGAAGGCGAAGTTTTCACAGCTCTGGGTGGTGGCTGCCTAGACACATTATTTCATTACGAGTTTTGAAATGGTGATTTTCTAATTCTGTCATTCTCCCTGTTCTCTCAAGTTCCAGTTTGGTTACCTTGAGATGTCCATGCAGAAAAGATAGGTTAAATGCTTATTTTTCTCAATTTTTGCATTTTCTGAGTCATGAGTTGCTGTCCTAGCAACTTCTTAAAGGTGACTAATGATTTATGATTTTAAACACCATTAAGAAATCATGAATTTGTATATATTTAATCTATTTCATTCCACCATATCCACTCACTGTTTTTTTATCTTTTTATTTTATTCTTGTTTGTGTGTATGTGTGTGTGTATGTATGTGTGTGTGTGTGTGTGTGTGCGTGTGTGTGTATGTGTGGTACTAAGGGTTGATCCCAGGGATGCTCTACCTCTGACCTATACTCCAGCCCTATTTTATTTTCTATTTTGAAAGAAGGTGTTACTAAGTTGCTGAGATCCTCACTAAATTTCTGAGGCTGACCTCAAACCTACAATCCTTCGGTCCTAGCCTCCCAAGAACGGGTATTGCAGGTGTGTGCCACCAAGTCTGGCTTTCCATTGTTTTTTCTGACATTGAAGTTGAGTGATCTTGGGCCAACTCAAGTTGACTTCAAGTCCTTTGACATGACTCTTGTAGTTTTATAGCTTTCCATGACGAGCTCTGCTGTTCATGGTGTCTATTTTCTGACATAGCTTTGGAAACTGTTACTTCTTCAAGGCTCCCTGATTCCTTTCAGTGAAGAGAAATGCTTAAGAGACCAAAATAAAGCCAGTCACTACAACCCTATCCTCAACTCAGCCCAATCCTCATTCCCCCCCAGTTTATTGAACCAAGAGTATTAATAGTAACATCATTATTTCAGTTCTACCACATACTGTCTACCTCAGAATACTTAAGTAACTTCTCTGTGCCTCATTGTTCTCATCCATAAAATGGGAATGGTAATTTAAATAATTGAGATATAATGTCTGCCCCATTGGCTTTTAAATAGAGTCAATGGGGGAGTAATGGTGGTAGTGGTGGTGGTAGTTATACAGCAATAATGGTAGTAGTTCATTTTTCCATCTAATTGTTATGCACCTACTGTATGTAAGTCTTGGGCATAGAGAGTAGTGGTGTTGGTCATAGCACACTGTAGTCATTTATTTTTCAATAAATAATCATCAGGCCCTTCCTCTGTGTGAGGCTGCAGGCTGGGCATTAGAGATACAATGGTAAATAAGACCAGCATAGTCCTCATCTTCTAGGAGAAACAAAAAAACAAATTAACTGGCAAATTCAAATTATTATTATTGATCTGAAATTGTTCACTCAGATATTTCTTTTTAAAAATGCTTTTATTGGTGCACTGTAATTTTACATCATAGTGAGGCTCAAAGTCATACAAACGAACATGCACACGGTCCTGGTGTATTTCCCTTCAGGTCCCGCCTGCTCCCCACCCCTCACACCGTGCATGACAGTGAGATTGGCAGTGACACCTTCACCCATGGGCAGAGCATCAGTTGAGTTGTTTCACCACTTCCTTTTTCCTTCCTCCCCTCCCACCTTCAGCTCAATTATCATTGATATTTCCTTCAGTTCTAAAGTTCTAGATAATTTCATACTAACATCAAAAGGACTGCCTCAAAATGGTGCTTTCAGAATGGCTATATTGTAACGTCTTCTCTTCAGGTGTCCCAGTCATTTTTCTAGGTTCCCAGTACCACAAACAAAAAACAAAAACAACCAAACAAAACTACCAGAAATCATTTCTGTTCTCTTGAGCAGCCATTTGCAAACTAAGACCCATGGTCCAAATTTGGCTACATCCCTGTAGTAACACCCTTCAGGTTAAGAATTGATGTACATATTTAAAGTGTCCTTTTAAAAACACGCAGGAGACTATATGGGGCTCACGGTGCCAGGACATTGCCCCTTAGGGGGGCCCTGAGATGTTTACCCTGAGGCTTCTTTGTGATTGTGGAAAGGCTGTGAGCAGAGTCCCAGCATTCGGTGGCCTGGGTTCAAATCCCGCCTTTGCCACTTACTATGTACTCCAAGACCAGTGGCTCTACTCCTCTAAACTTTAGTTTCTTTACCCAAAGGAAGTACTAAGAATCAGTCAGGGACAAACATTTAGGGAGTGTGAATCCCTATAAAGCCACAAAGAAAATAAATGGCGTGGAATAGTAGAGGAGCTTGATAAGGCAATGTGGTCGGGGGCTTGTGTGTGAGAAAGTGGCTTACAGAGGAGGGGTGGCCAACCCGTCAATTGCTCTGAGTGATTAGGTGACGGAGAACAGATATTGGCCACTGGCTTTCTCAAGACATGGTTTACTAGTCATCTTTTCTAGGAACCTGCTCTGAGTAGCCTTTGACCTTTACATGTTCATAATAAAAGGGGAAATGGGGTGATTCTGGCCTTTAGAAACCTGGAGTGAGCTGGGCATGGTAGCATATGCCTGTAATCCCAGTACTTGGGAGGCTGCAACAGGAGGATCACAGGTTTGAGGCTAGTCTCAGCAACTTAGCAAGATTCTGCTTCAAAATAAAAAAAATAAAATAGGGCTAGGAGTGTAGCTCAGAGAGAAAACATTTCTTGGTTCAGTCCCCAAGAACATACACACAAAAGGAAAGGAAGAAAGACAGAAATGGAAGGAAGGAAGGAAGGAAGGAAGGAAGGAAGGAAGGAAGGAAGGAATTCATTTAAAGAAAATTCATCCTGTAGTTACACTGAATTAAAAAAAAATTCTGTAAGTTATTTTACATTTTTACTCCAGTAATTGTATTAGAGATAATAGGGGGGAAACTTGACTGCCTACTTTTTTTTTTTTAGTTTGTGTTACTAAGATTTGCTGTAGTATCCCCCAATTACCCTGTTCTTGGGGTGGTCATTAGAAATGCGTTTCAATTAAAATCTTTTACATAGAGGAACAGAAAAGTGACTAAGTTGAAATGAATGCCAGTAACTTTGAAAGGCACATCAAAGCTGGGGTTGATAAGGAGCGTTTAGTCTAATTGGAATGGAACAGTCTTTGGCCCTCTGACCCAGAGACGCATCCTCCCGGACTTCTTTTCCTCTTTTCCATTTGTCTCAGAGAATCTGCATTTCCTTGCTCATCTGTGGCCATCAGAGGCAACTCTGGCCAAGTAGTGCTGCATCGCTGGGGAGAAAAAACCCAGGGCCATTTCCCCAGGATGGGAAAGAAAAAAAGTAGGCTGATTCCTATTGATTCCCATTTCTCAGACTGAGTGATTCCTTTACCACCCTGTAATGAAAGTTTTTATATGTGAGAGGGATTACCAACATCAGGCTCTTATTGTCCTTTGATGTGGCCTAGAAATAGTACAGTAGAAGTTATTAAAGTATAAATTGTGGGAAGTCAGCTTCTCACCCGAGTAGTTTTTGCTTTGCCCCCAGCCAATTTATGTAGCGGTGGATTTTCTTTTTTCTTCTCCTAGCTTTGGGAGACTTTTTTTCCCAATGAGATAGTCTTGTAAGAATAGATTGGCAACCTGTTTCAGGTCAGGATAGCAAATGAGTCAAGCCTTCAAAATGAATAGCAGCATTACATAGGCTCTTCCCCAGAACCCAATGAGGTTGGTTTGGTCCCTTTTCCAGATAAGGAAAGTAAGCTCAGAGAGGTCAGGATGTAGCCAAGGTCGGATGCCAATTGGATCCCACCTGGAGCATGCGCCTGGCTCATATCACTCAAAGTCCAGCAATTTCCACTTACAGTACAATAGCTTCTGTGTCCACAGAGAGAGCAGGTTAAAATTGTTTAAGACCTGGAAACTGATGAAATATGAAGAAATCATATGCTGTGAGCCTGTGCATTCCCTAGCTTTCTTTCCACTGAACCGGAAATTGTTGGGGCACCACTGTGGGTCTGAAACCCTTCCCTGGCGGCTGGGCTCGGCATCCGCAGAGGCGGGCTGCGGCTCGTGGTTAAATCACACAGATGGAAACCAGGCTGTGTCTGGGTGTGGGCTCATGCTTTTTCCTCGCTTGCCCAAATTAAGCTGCCTAACGGTGTTCCTGGGGAGGCTGAAGGTTTGTCAGGGGTCAGCAAGCATTTCCTAACAACTCCATAGGATGCAGGGAGCATATACTTTCCTTTCCCGGGTGACATGGCCATTGCAGAATAGCTCAAAAGAATTTTCTAAATTTGGATTGCTTTATTGGTACCTTACATTAATCCAAAGGATATCACGTAATGCCATTTTTTTTACAAAAAATGTTTTTTACTGTTTTGATCCTTGATCTTATAGTTTCTCAAGTAAAGAACATTCCAAATGTATGAAGATTACATTTTTTATATTTAAGTAGGATTATTCTTCCTTGTATTCCAAATAATAACTAATCTCTATGTGTGTTTACTTTGAGGGACATTATGTATGATTTGAGTTTTTCAGCGGTCCTGTGATTTTGGCGCTTTCATTACTTTCCTCAGAAGATAGGAAAGCTGAGTCTCAGGGTAAGAAGCTTGCTCAAGGTCACACACAGCTAGCTCTTGGAGCAGTGAGGATGTGGGATCAGATGACTGGCCGCAGCCGGCATGCTCCTTACCACCACGCTCCGCAGCCTCCCTGGTGCAGGCTACTACGCTCTCCATAAGGCTCTGTTGGGCACATTTTTCTTCCTATGAATTAAATTGCTTTAAAGGCCTGATTTATCTTTTAATTAGAGATTGACTTTTCTTTCAGGCTTGTCTTAATCTTGCATTTTCCATGGGAGGAAACTGCCTCCAAAGAAGGAGGCCTGGCAGTGTGGTTCTGCACAGCCCCTCCCTTCTCCCCGGCTCCTCCTCCTCCAGGGAGTTTCATGTCAGATGTCAAGGTTCTGCAGTTATTGATGACTTGCTTAGTGCCCGAGGCTAAGGAGACTCTGTTGCTTTGTCTTTTTCAGGTCTAGAAGTTACCATTGTTATCTTGTCTGAGAAGGTAGTATGAGAAATGAATGAATTCTCAAAAGAAAGAGAGCCATGGTTTTTAACTCTGTCCTAGATTTTTAGAGAGATTTATTTATATTAAGGTTTGTTTTTAATCAACAATAAGGTAAAGATACAAAGCAGTGTGTCCTTGTGATGGCCTTTGAAACTAAAGACAAATTATAGCTTTAGCTTGTCCTGGAAAATATTATAAACGAAGTTCTTTTGTGAAATCTGAGAGATTTTGTATGCATTTTTATCTGATTTGTTTTATTTATGAACCAGACCTGGAAATTGGGACCTCAATTGTGTTCTGTGGCTTTGTCACCTCTTCATGGCCCTGTGGAAACCATCTCCCCTCCCCCCAGCATTTGGACAGGAAGTGCTTTCCTATCTCACCTCTGCTACATGCAGGCCATGGGTACCAGTTACTAAAACAAAAGACAGGGAACCCCTTGGTAATGGGCCTGTTTCAACTTTAACCTTGAAGTACAGACAAATACATTGTTCTATTTTATTTGCATGAGAATAGGTACAGGAGCCAGGTGTGGTGGTACACACCTGTAATCCCAGTACTTGGAATTTGGGAGGCTTGAGGCAGGAGGATCACAGGTTTTAGGTCAGCCTCAGGCAACTTAGTGAGACCCTCTGCAGCTTAGTAAGACCCTGTTTCAAAGTGAAAAATAAAATAGGGCTGTGGGTATAGCTCAGAGGTAGAATGCCCCTGGGTTCAATCCCTAGTACTACAAAAACAACAACAAAAGAACAGGTATAGGTAAAAGAAAGGCCTGTGCTGAAAGTGTTTCCTGTAGAGACCCTGGCCCTGCCATCCCCTATGGTAAAGGAGCGATCAGAAGTCCTGGTAGAAAACAGAAAAGTCATCCTCACATTGGTTGCTCTTTGACCAGTAACCACTCTTAGAGAACCAACAGTGTAAGAATTAGGTAACCCCTGAAGAAATTTGTAGCTGTGTTCATGTTTTCCCCCACTCTGGGAAGTTAGCAATTCTCTGATGATAAAAACAGCCCTACTTTCTCAAAGTCTCTCCAGCGAAGAATGCATTCTGGTTGAAACTAGAGACTCTGGCACAAAAATAATTTAAATTTTAAGATTTCAACCCAGAATGCCCCATTTCTCCATCTCTAAATCCCACTAGAAGATGCTGGTAACCTGCCCAGTTCTGGGTAACTATTTTTGTATGAATGATTACAAGCAACAGCTAATTATTTTCCATGCTTTGTCTTGAAGAAACTGTTTTTGTGGTACCCAAAGTGATTTAAGGTGTGCCCTGCACATGCAGAGGGTCAGATTTTAAAGCAGCATTAAGATTGTTCTGGAGCAAAGGCACACTCTCCACTGAAGTCATCCTCTTTAAGTCATTATCTGGGGCTGCTGTGCGACACATGTACATCGTAGCATATGGTGGTGGTGGATGGACCCAGGCCCAGTGAAACTTTGGAGACAATTTGATGGATTTCTTTGAGACTCTGAATTAGAAAGTGCCCCAGGAGATGCAAGTAGAGTATTTTTCATGAGGTTTTTTTTTCCTCCCTGCTAACTTACCTACTTCTCTAAGGGTTAATTAATTGGTTTTCTTTATCCAGGGAACGGGCTCTGGATTAGGCTGATGACAGGCTGATGGATGGGCAGGTCCATCACGCACTGGCAATTTCCCATCTCCCTTCTGCTCTTCTGCTCGACTCCCCTGGTGTAAATGAGGATAGTGGCGAGACACTACACAGGCACGGGCAAGACAGGCCCCTATTTTTAGGCTTTCTGGAAAATTCTCTCTTTATTTGATTTTGGTGGTTTCCGTCATATCTTCTAATACAGTTTCATACAAATGTAATCTGGCTTCCCCAGCCTAGTACAACCCAAATCAAAATGATATTATACCTCTTCACAGCTGTAAATCCTTCCTCAAATTAAAGCTCTGAAACCTAATCTGCCAGAGGTCCACAGAGGAGGAGGGCACCGCCAGCACCCCACCAAGAATGGCATTAAGCATCTAATGACAACTTGACACAGACTTTTATCTTTTGTCCCTTGTGAAATAAAATCTTCAAAGTTATCTGCCTTTTCTTTGAAACTTAGCACAGGCTGTACTTGGCCAGGTGTCTTGAAGCTGATGCCAAGAGGGCAAAGACTGAGAGTTGCTTTTTTTCCCCCAGTTCTGTTTGTGCTGGTTTTTTTTTTTTTTATGACCTGGGAAGAAGTGAGAGTAAATTGGACATGTGGCTACTTTTCAATAGGTTAAAGACACAGAGTCCCAGAATCCCAACAGAGACCCAAGCCGGAGACTGACGAATTAATTGAACTCATCAATTAACCAATGAATTAATTACTTGGTGTAAAGCAGAGCGGAGTCAAGACAGGACAAGAGTCGGGTGAGAGGGAAAATCAGGAAGCTGGGGACCTGGATGAGCTGAGCTTCCCGGCAGAGTCCAACTGAAGTGCCCTGTCAGTGGGCGCAGGGCCGGCGGAGTCAGCAGAGATGGCTGGTGCAAGACTGGCTAAGCAGGCAGATGCAGTGTGGTGAAAAACAGTCCTCTGAACTAAGGGCCACTTTCTCACAATGAGGTTTTTTTTTTTTTTTTTTTTTGTGGTGGTACCGGGGATTGAACCCAGGGGCATTCTACTTCTGAGATATACCCCTAGCCCTTTTCCATTTTTTGTTTTGAAACAGGATCTCATTAGGTTGCTGAGAGTCACTAGATTGCTAAGGCTGTCCTAGAACCTAGGATCTTCTTCTCTCAGCCTCCCAAGAACTGGGATTACATGAGTACACCACCATGCCTGGCTTCACACTGAGAATTTATTTATTTATTTATTTATTTTGCAGTACTGGTACTTTATTTTGTGGCAGAGGGCATTCTACCTCCAAGCTACACCCCACCCCTATTTTTTTATTCTTTATTTTGAAACCGGGTCTCACTAAGTTGTAGAGGGCTTCACTGAGTAGCTGAGGCTGGCCACGATCCCGGATCCTCCGGTCTCAGCATCCCAAGTACTGGGATTACAAGCGTGCGCCACCACGCCCAGCTTGTTTTATGTTTATTGATGAATTCATTGGGAAAAGCTGCTTGTAGGCCTCCCGCACATTCCAGTCATAAGAAGGACAACTTGTTTGGAAAATGTTTAATGATTGTACTAGTGAGATCAGATGCAGGTTAACTGAATGAATTTTCAAATTACCAGTTTCAGTTATTGTTTCGGTTATTGATTATTGCTGTGTAACTGCCCCCAAATTCTGTGATTTATAATTTCTCGAGGTTCTGTGGGTCAGGAGTTGGGCCATGGTGGAGTTTGACTAGAAATACAGTCTTCTTCTTGCCCTGCCTGGACGTCCTCCTGGTAACACTAGGAGCCCAGATGGGAGAGAACTGGGCAAAATATCTCTTCAGTCTATAACACAGTCCCCAGAGAGGCTTGTCATAATAGTTCAGTGGCTACTTTTTATCTTCATTATTTCAGTGATTTTCTAGGTCTTCTAGATGCATTTCTTTTAATGCAGGATTACATTTGCTTTGGGAAGAAGCCAGATGCTCTTGGAACAGAGCCTCTGTGGTCATCTAGGGGTTCAGGTCTCCCCGTGGGCCAGGTGGGAAATGGTTATTCATAATCACTTGCCTTCTCTTCAACAGTATCTTCTTTGGGGGTCAATTTCTGCACACTGCTTTTTATTCATAAAACTCAGGGACCACATTCCATTCTGTGGGTTTACTTACTCATCCCAGAGTATACCACTTTGGGTCTCCTGAAATAGCTTTAAAACATGAGGCCGAGACTTCTGGCTAGAAGACTCTTGGGGTGCTTTATTGATATGTCCAGTCTCCTAGGACCTAGGAGTCAGATAGGGTCCCAGTTTGAACCAATCTTTGGGAAGATTCTTTCAGAAAGATGCTATCAGACAGCCTTCCAGTACACTCACATCCCCCAGGGCAGCCAGTGGGACCAAAGAACAGGAGTGAGTTCCCAAGACTTTCATTCAAAACATATTTTTGGGGAACAGCTACCAAGTATTAGGCAAGTCAGGTACTGTTTTGGGCTATGGAAATATTAGAGAAAATAAAATATATTGTATCCCTTCTCTCATAATACTGGCTTTGTCACTTTTAAGTGGGTACTTTGTTTTTTTTTGGTGGTACTGGGGATTGAACCCAGGGGCATTCTACCTCCAAGCTACACTCCCAGCCCTATTTTATTTTTATTTTGAAACATGGTGTCACTAGGATGATGAGAGTCTCACTACTTGCTGAAGATGATTATGAGTAGCTTAAAGTAACTTGGGAATTCTTTTCTTTTTTGTTGTTACTGGGGATTGAACTCAGGGGTATTCAACCTTTGAGCTATACCCCCAGCCCTTTTCATTTTTTCTTACCTTGAAACAGAGTCTCACTAAATCACACTTTCTCTCTAAGTAGCTGAGGCTTCCCGCAAATCTACGATCCTCCTGTCTTAGCCTCCCAAGTTCTGGGATTACAGGCATACACCACCATGCCCGGCTGACTCAGGACTTGGTAACAGAGGGAAGCAGTTTGCACAGATACATTAAAGCAATCAGTTGGTAGCAATACAAAGAATGAAGGAAAGATAGAAAAGACATTATTCTGGAAAGGTCTAAGTGGCAAATCATTGATTTTATTTATTTATTTTTTCTTTGAGTTTACCTCAGTTCTGCTTTAATACCAGGTAGGGCTTTGCTCATGCTAAGCTGAGATAATAAGCAACCTCCAAGTCTCAGAGGCTTAAAGAAAAGTTTATTGGAGTTCTCTCTCCAGAATGTGGAAGAGCTCCATGGACCCATTTCCTTGAAAAACAATCATAATTCATGCGAATTGTGAAAAGAAACCCAACCATGTAAAATCTTTGACAATCGTACTGATGGAACACAACAAATGAGAAACATTTATGTAGAAAGTCTAGTAAATCTCCCCAAGAGCAATTGGGATGTAGCACAGGAGACACAACCTGCTTCCTCCACACTTCCTCCCGCCAGCTCAACAAGATGGAAGCTCCACTCTGGGCAGAAGTGGCCAGGGAGATGGTGCTCCCTTCCCTCAGCTTCCTGCCAAAGGACAGCGCAGCTCACCGATATGGCATCTGGGGCCTGCCACCAGTTTCTTTTGCCCTCCAGCTCTAAGTTACAGAGGCCGAATTCCTGTTGAGAAAGGCTGAAAGATTAGAGCTCCTTTCTTCCTCATGTCCCCCTCCTGTAGTAGAGGCCTCAGCTCCCTCCATGGGGGAAGACTCAAGCCAAAAAAAAAACAAAAACAAAAAAACAAAAAGGCTATTGCCCAACCAGTCCCCTACTCCGAAAGTATAGGAAGTAGTCATTGCCACCTTGAGAGAAGTGACTTGGGAATCTCATTAGGGCGAGAGGCAATCCAAAAGAACAGAGAACTCTGAAGCTCTACCGAACAAACTGACTTTCTTTGAAACAGAGCAGAGAATCTCTAGCCTAAGGTATTCTCCAAAACAGAGGTTGTGGTGGTGAGTGACACACGCTTGTAATCCCAGTACTTGGGAGGCTGAGACAGGAGGATCACAGGTTCACAGCCAGCCTCAGCTACTTAGTGAGGCCGTCTGCAACTTAGTGAGACCCTGTTTCAAAAATAAAGAATAAAAAGTAGGGCTGGGGGTATAGCTCGTAGGTAGAATGCCCCTGGGTTCCATCCCCAGTACCACAAAAAAAAAAAAAAAGAAGAAGAGGCTGGTAGCACTGGATATGGTGGCACAAACCTGTAATCCTAGTATTCTGGGAGGCTGAGACAGGAAGATCGCAGGTTCTAGGCCATCCTCAGCAACTTAGTAAGACCCTCAGCAACTTAGTGAGACCTTGTTTCAAAACAAAAAAATATAATAGGGCTGGGCTGGGGGTATAGCCTGGAGGTAGAATGTGCCTGGGTTCAATCCCCAGTACCACAAAAAAAAAAAAAAGAAGAAGAAGAAAGAAGAAAAAAAAAGAAGAATCTGGTAGCTCTAAACAAGCAGCACATTAAACCATAGATCTCTAGTTTGTCTGAGAGAAGCAGAGAAAGATACAGGTAAGGCTCCTAGAGAAAGGAAAAAAACCTAAAAACTAACCTACAGAGGGGCCTGAGTTGAACTGGAGCAGACTTCTGAAGAAATATATACCCTTCGGGCATTGTTCAAAACAATAGAATGATCCTCCAGGAATTAGTGAAGCTTAACAGCTGAGTGTGAAACCAAAGGAGAAGACAGCTTGACAGAGATACCCAGGAAAGAGATAATGGGAGACATCCTTAAATACACATTCTTGTGTGTAGATGCAACATTCTCCAAATAGACCACATACTAGGTTGTAAATGAAGCCTCTATAGATTCAAAAGACTGAAATCATATTAAGTATATCATCTACCTACAGAGGTGAAATTAGAAATCAATAATAGAACTTTTGGAAATTTGCACTACAGTCAGCCCTCAGCCCTCTGTTTCCATGGGTTCAGCATCCATGGATCCAACCAATTGTGAGTCAAAATTTGGGAAAAAAAAGTTGCATCTGCATTGAACATTGTATTATTCCAAAACAGTACAGATAGTACAGTAGAACAACTACTTGCACAGCACTTAGGCTGTAGTAGACATCATAAGTTATCTAGAGAGGATGTAAAGTATATGGGATGTGTGTAGCTTATAGGCAAATACCACACTAAATGGTATTTATATAAGGGGCTTGAACATGTGCAGATTTGGTATTCATGAGGCTGCTGAAACCAATCCCCCAGGGATACCAAGGTAGGAGAATATGCAGAAACTAAACAATACATGCATAAGTAACCAATGGGTCAAAGAAAAACTCACCAGGGAAATGAGACACCACTTTCTGACAAATGAAAATAAAGATACAGCATACCAAAATTTAGAAATGCAGCTGAAACAGTACTTAGAGGGCTATTTATAGCTCTAAGAACCCTTATTATTAATTAATTAATTAATTATTTTGTGCCTCTAGGGATTGAACCCAGAGGCATTCTACCTTTGAGCTACACCCCTAGCCCTATTTTATTTCTCATTTTGGAAATAGGGTGTCATTAGGTTGATGGGACTCTCGCTACTTGCTGAGCCTGTCCTAGAACCTGTGAAACCGGGTCTCACAAAGTTGCAGAGGGCCTCACTAAGGAGAGAGAGAGAGAGACAGGGAGAGAGAGAGCTGAGGCTGGCCACGAACCCGGATCCTCCGGTCTCCGCCTCCCAAAGTACTGGGATTACAAGTGTGCGCCACCATGCCTGGCCTTATGCAGTTTTAATAATAAAAAAAATCTGCCTGCAAATAAAAGTCCAGGTCCAGATGGCTTCACTGGTGAATTCCATCTATCTCTTAAATACCAATTTTTGCCAGGTGCAGTGGCACACACCTGTAATCCCAGTACTTGGGAAGCTGAGACAGGAGGATCCCAGATTTCGAAGCCAACCTCAGCAATTTAGTGAGGCTCTCAGCAACTTAGCGACCCTGTTTCCAAATAAAAAATAAAAAGGGCTGCAGATTAATGACCCTGGGTTCAAATCTCCAGCACCACAAAAACAAAATAAAACAAAAACAACAACAATTCTTTAAACACTCTTCCAAAATTTCCCAATATATACTGATAACAAGGTCGGACAGAAATATCACAATAAAACTGTAGACCAATATGTCTTATGAATATAGACATAAGCATCCTTAACAAATGACTAGCAAAATTGATCCAGCAACATATTAACCAGAACAATTAGGCAAGAAAACTAAATAAAAGGGATCTGTCTGGTTAACAGAAGCATGGTTAGATAGGAGGAATCACATCTAATGTTTTATAGCACATGAAGGTAATTATAATTGACAACAATTATTTGTATATTTCAAAATAATTAGTAGAGAAGATGTTGAATGATCCCAGCACAAAGAAATGATAAATGTTTGAGGTGATTGATATGTCAGTTACCCTCATCTAATGATTACAGATTATATACAAGTATTGAATATGTACAATCATTATATGTCATTTAAATTTTTATAAAACTATTAAATATAACAACCAAAGAGGCATTCATATTTGATAAAAATAAGAAAAGCTATGTCTGCTTATAGATAACCTACTCATATATAGTAAATCTTAAGGAATTCACTATACTTGCAATGAACAATCAGAAAATGAAATTAAAAGAACAATTCCATTTATGAGGGCATCACAAAGAACGAAATACTTGGGAATAAATTTAATAAGAGGAGTGAAAATTTTACACTCAGCATTTACATAAAATCTAAAAGAAAATAGCAATGTAAATAAATGGCAAGACATTTTATGTTCATATTGCAAAGATAGAAATAACCCAAAATAATATCAAGATTCAATGCAATCCCTATCAAAATTCCAGCTGACTTATTTGTAGTAATTGACAATAAAATCATATAGCAATTCAAGGAACCACAGAATACTCAAAACAATCTTGAAAAAGGAGTATAATGTTGGAGGACTTCCTGGTTTCAAACCTCAATACAACTCTACTATGATCAAGAGCGTGTGGTACTGACGTAGGATAAAAATATAGATCAATGGAATTAAACTGAAATTCCACATTTATTATTATTTGTATTCTTGATGACTGCCATTCTAACTGGAGTGAGATAGATGAAATCTCAGTGTAGTTTTGATTTGCATTTTCCTGATTGCTAAAGATACTGAACATTTTTTCATATATTTTGGCCATGTTTTCTCTCCTATGTGGAAGACTGAGAGAAAAAAGAAAGGGGGGAATCTCAAGAAAATAAAAGGGAGACAAGTAGAGTAGAGGAAGGGGACAAGGGGCAAGTAGGAGGAGAAGGAAAGGAGAAGTACTGGAGAATGAAATTGACCAAATTACTTTATGTGCATGTGCAAATATGTAACAGCAAATCACACTATTAGGTATAGTTATGATGCACCAATTAAAAACACATGAAAAACAAAGAAGATGTTTTCTAGTATAAAACTAAATTGGAGTTTTTTTTTTTTTTTAAATAGAACTTTCACAGCTCCATGATGAAAACACAGCCAGGCATGGTGGCACATGCCTGTAATCCCAATACTTGGGAGGCTGCAGTTTAGGCCCTCCACAACTTAGTGAGACTCTGTTTCAAAATAAAAAGGGCTGGGGATGTAGCTCAGAGGTAGAATGCCCCTGGATTCAATCCACAGAACAATCATCATCATCATCATCATCTTTATCACAATTGACCCAGTTAAAAATGGGCAAAGGATCTGAGTAGATATTTGTACACAGAGGATATACAAATGGACATAAAGTGATGTTCACCTTTATTAGCCATCTGGGAAATGCAAATGAAAACAACAGTGAGATACCACGCCATATCACTAGGATGACTATAATAAAAATGATGTGCAGAAATTTGAACACTTATGCACTGCTGCTGGGAACTTAAAATTGTGTAGCCACTTTGGGAAACAATCTGATATTTCCTCAAAAAGTCAAATGTAGAATTACCATATGGTTCAGCAATTCCACTCATAGATCTATACCCAAGAGAAGTGAACACATATGTCCACACCAAAACTTGTACACGAATATTCATTGTGGCATTATTCATACTTGCTAAAAAGTGAAAATAACCCAAATGTCCATCAACTAAGGAATGGATAAATAAAATGTGGCATATCCTGTCAGATAAACACAAATAGAGAACTGACACAGGCTATGGCATGGATGAACCTTGAAAACATAATGCTAGGTGAAGGTGGCCAGTCAGAAAGGACCAATTACTGGATAAAGAAGAGCCTAGTAATGCCTACTGCAGACATACTTAATATTATTAGCACTGCTAGGTAGTTTCCTTAATGTTCTGCACTCCGAGTTCTTACTGTGCTTTTTTGCTGGTTGTTCTTCTTCTCCTTGGTAGACTTTGTTTCCACTCTTCCCAAATACTCCAAATACTTTACTTTCTATATCATTGTCAAATCAAATGCTCTCTCCACTCCTGCTATCCCTGCCCTTGTTCAGTTGTCTATATTTCACTGCAATTCTACCCTAGCTTCCTAACTTGGCCTCCTGGACTTCTGTCCAATTCCATTCAAATCTGCAGCAGCTGTAGGAATTTTTCTAAACTTCATATTCTGACTGTCAGTCCTCAGCCTGAGTTTTCCAAATGTGTCCATCCTTGTCAAGATAAAGCCCAAGCTTCTCCACGTGGCTTACTCTCCTGCTTGTGTCTCATCGCTCCTTGATTCACGTCCCAGCAGTGTTGACATGCATGAAGTTCTCTGCAGGCATCGTGATATGTCGTCTTCACTCCACTGTGCCTGCCAGTCTCTCCTTGGAATGGCTTCCTCACTAAATTTTCAGCCACCTGATTCTACGTAGGCATTACTTAAACCTCTCTTCTAGCCAGGCATGGTGGCGCACGCTTGTAATCCCAGTACTTGGGAGGCTGAGACAGGAGGATCACAGGTTCGCAGCCAGCCTCAACTACTTAGTGAGGCCCTCCGCAACTTAGTGAGACCCTGTTTCAAAATAAGAATAAAAAATAGTACTGGGGGTGTAGCTCGGAGGTAGAATGCCCCTGGGTTCAATCCCCAGTACCGCAAAAAAAAAAAACCCAAACAAACAAAAACAAAATAAAAGCTCTCTTCTCCTTTTTTGGCAGTATTGGGATTCAACCCAGGATCTCACATTTGCTAGGCAAGTAATCTACCACTGAACTACATCCCCGGCCCTTTTTATTTTATGTTTTGATACAGGGTCTAAGTTGCCCAAGATGGCTTCCAACTTGCGATTCTCCTGCCTTAGCCTCCCAACTAGCTGGGATTAAAGGCATGCACCACCACTCCTAACCTTAAACTATTCTTCTAACAACACTGTGGCTGAGCCAATTCCCCACTTCTCTGTTTCTTTTGCATAACTTTAAAGTTGAACTTAGTGTTTTGTTATAACTTTCTATTTATGTGTTATAGGATCTCTTATAAGCAGACTGTGTCTTACTCGTTGTTGTTCACACACTGTCTGGTGCATAAGAGATACTGAAGGAAGAACAACAGGAAAAAGACAGGGAGGGAGGCCTCGGCCCTTGGGGAAGGCCCTTCCATGGAAGGCCCTTCCATGCCCTCCACCTGACACAAGGCAGGTTAAAAGGCCAAGTGAGGTGGGACAGGTAGTTAACTCAGCAATGTTTTCCTGAAGACGCTCCCAATGAAGAGTTCCTTGCTCTTTCTGGGCATTTAGTACCATGGTAGTCTGTTTTATAACTGCCATTCAATTCCTATTTTGTCAGTGCTACATCATAATGCTTGTTCCTTCTGTCTGCTCTGGGTTAACTGAGTTTATGGATCACCAGTGTGTTCTGCACAGTAGTTCTTCGTAAGTCTCAGAGGTTTTGGAATTAAACTTCAGTATCTGTGGTTGAGTATTGCAGTATGTAGTCCTACACTTTAAGGGAGGACATAGCACAGCCCAGATAAAAAGGACATGTTTTGCAGCTAAAATAGTTGAGTGTAAGTCCTGGATTTATCATGAGAGGACCTGGGTTCAGTCTCCAGATTAGCTTTGGAACTGTAGATAGATTATTTGATATCTGCAAAGCCCTGATTTCTCATCTGTAAAATGATAATATGGACTTATGTAAGTAGCACATAGAACTAAATGAGACAACATGTAAAATTTACAATTGTGCTATTTAGCACAATTGTTTCTGGAGCTGGAAGATCTTGTGTTTGGTACTGAGAATACTAGCCTGGTGTATTTGTCAGGTGAGGCTAAACTCTGATGACAAGCGAATCCAGCCATGCCATTGCATAACAAAATGAAAGATTATTTTTTTTACTTATGCAATGGATGAGGGGATATTTGTTGTATGTCTACTATTTGTGCTATGCTAGGTTTTGAGGAATACAGGAAAAGTCTCATGGTATTTCTTTTTTTTAACCCAAACAAGTGATATTTTATCTTAACCGATGAGCAAAATAAGACCCAAAGAGACATATAATTTTAATGAGAAGTGAGTTAATAATTTGTGTAATTTAGATACCGACCCTTTGTTATCTGGAGTGAACACTGGGATCCCTTCCACAGCCTTCCTTTAGAGGGGAGAGCAAATGTTTTGTTGAGCATTGTACTGGGGGAAGAGAAGGGAATGCGATGCAGAGGTATGGAGTAGCTAGAGTTGACTTTGGAAAACAAAGTATAGTCTTTTAAAAATGATATTTCAATATGATATAAATTTCTGATATAGCTGGATTTTTCAAAAAGAAAGTGTAATATGTTCAGATTATGGGAAAAGCAAATAAAAGGATGTTTGCAAACAAAAATGGTACACATTTGGAATAATTTTTGTAGTGCTGAAATTTACAATCTCTAAAAACAAAATAAAAAGACTTATAGCAAAGAATGAGGATGTGTAAAAGATACAAATGGTTAAATAATTCAAAGTAGTCAAATTTTCAAGTATAATAATGAATGTGAATGAAATAAAGTATAACTAAAATCAGAAAGTTTTTATACAGAGCTGAGAAAAACCCAACATCAATTAACACTTTATATTAACACAGTATTTATAGGGACTTAAAAACAAAACTTTTACCATACTAAAAAGAAGTCAGCTAAAAGTAAGGATGTTAATGAGTAAAATTATTAGGTTATGTCCCTTTAATTTTTTTTAATTTTTAATTTTTTTATTTATTACATTTATTGGTACATTGTAGTTATACATTTTGATAGCTGTCAGGGTATCAGAAGCATACATGCACACATTGCTCATTTAGCCTCCCTCAAATCCCACTCTTTTCCCTCCCCCTTCCCTCCTTTCCATGCTCAGCATAGTGATTGACTCTGATAAGTTTGTGTATACACATCATGTGCATTAGTGTATTTACCTCTTCCCCCTCCTGTCTCCCTCAGTTAGGTCACCTTCTTTGCTCAACTAAAGTTTTCTTCTTCTTTATCTGGAGTCCCTTCTAAGTCCAATTCTCCCTAGCTTCCACATATTAGGGAGAACATCCAACTTTTCACTCTTTGTGACTGACTAATCTCACTTAGCATAATGTTCTCCAGTGCCCTCCATTTCCCTGAAAATGGTGTAATTTTTCTCTTTTTTATGGCTGTGTAAAATTCCATTGTGTACATATCCCATAGTTTTGTCATCCATTCATCTGTCGATGGACACCTTGGCTGGTTCCAAAGTTTGGCAATTGTGAATTGTGCAGCTATAAACATAGATACCCATGTATTAGTCTGTTAGTTTGGTTTCAGTCCTTTTGGGTAGATGTCTAGAAGTGGTATTGCTGGGTCATTAAGTAGGTTAATTCCCATTCTTCTGAGGATCCTCCACACTGTTTTCCAAAGTGGTTGCACTAATTTTCAGTCCCACCAACAGTATATTAGAGTTCCTGCTTCTTCACATCCTCGCCAGCATTTGTTGTTGTTTGTGTTTTTAATGATTGCCATTCTAATTGGGGTTAGGTGAAATCTCAAGGTAGTTTTGTTTTGCATCTCTCTGATGGCTAATGATGTTGAACATTTTTTCATACATTTATAGGCCATTTGTATTTCTTCTTCTGTGAAGTGTCTATTTAGTTTACTTGCCCATTTTTGATTAGATTATTTGTTTTTTTTTTAGTGGTGTTTTTTTAAGTTCTCTGTATTCTAGATATTAGTCCTCTGTCAGAGGAGTAGCTGCAAAAATCTTCTCCCATTCTGTCGTCTCTCTGTTGAGGTTCTTGATTGCTTCCTTTTGCTGCACAAAAGCTCTTCAGTTTAATGCAATCCCATGTATTAATCCTCATTTTAATTTCCTGTGCCTTTGGGGTCTTGTTGAGGAAGTCTTTACCTGTGCCTGTGTGTTGAAGTGTTGGACCTATGCCCTCTTCAAGTAGCTGCAAGGTCTCTGGTCTGATTTCTAGGTCTTTGATCCATTTTGAATTGACTCTTGTATAAGGTGAGAAATGGTTAGGTTGGCTAGTGGTTTATCTATCTTCTTTATTTTTTTAAGGAACCAAGTTTTCATTTTGTTAATTTTTTGTATTTTTTTATTCTCTACTTCATTGATTTCTGCTCTAATTTTAATAATTTCCTGTCTTCTACTGGCTTTGGGGTAGGACTGTCCCTGTTTTTCAAGGGCTTTGAGGTGTGTCATTAGGTTATTTATTTGGTGATTTTCTGTTCTACTTATGTGGGCACTCAGTGCTATGAATTTTCCTCTTAATACTGCCTTCAGGGTGTCCCAGAGGTTTTGATATGTTGTGTCTCTGTTTTCGTTTTTTTCTAGGAATCTCTTAATTTCTCCCCTTATTTCTTTTCTGACCCATTCCTCATTCAGCAGTGTGGTGTTCAGTTTCCACGTGTTTTTGAGGTTTCTCTGGGTCTTCTTATAGTTGATTTCTAGTTTCATTCCATATGGTCTGAAAAGATGCAGGGGATTATGTCACATTTTTTGAACTTGCTAGTACTCACTTTGTGGCCTAGGAGATGGTCTATTTTAGAGAAGGTTCCATGAGCAGCTGAAAAAATTGTGAATTCAGCTGCAGTTGGGTGGAATATTCTGCATGTGTCTACTAGGTCCATTTGGTTTATGGTGTTCTTTAGGTCTGAGGCATCTTTACTGACCTTTTGTCTTGAAGATCGATCTAGTGGTGTGAGAGGTGTGTTGAAGTCTCCCAATATACTTGTATTGGGATCTATGCATGATTTAATGTTGCGAAGAGTTTCTTTTATGAAAGTGATAGCACAAGGCCGGGCGTGGTGGCGCACACTTGTAATCCCAGTACTTTGGGAGGCGGAGACGAGGATCCAGGTTCGCGGCCAGCCTCAGCTCTCTCGCTCTCTCTCTCTCTCTGTCTCTCTCTCTCTCTCTCTCTCTCCTTAGTGAGGCCCTCCACAACTTCGTGAGACCCGGTTTCAAAATAAAGTATAAAAAATAGGGCCGGGGGCATAGCGCGGAGGTAGAACGCCCCTG
>PVJS01005463.1:0-64063 GCA_004027185.1 Glis glis
AAAAAAAAAAAAAAAAAAAAAAAATTGCTTCCTAGAAGACTTAGAAGTTTCTCTACATGTTTACAGAGGTTATCCAAGAAGCTAGTCAAAATGTGAATCGAAGTTCTTGGGAACTGTAAACCAATAATTCTCACCTCTATTCTTGCCACATAAAAGTATTTGAAAGTCAACATAGACTTCCTTTTAGGATGTTGGCAAAGTGGTCCCTTGAGGATTTCAGTCAAGATGAGAAAACATAATGTGACTGTAGCAGAAATATTTTAATCAGATTTGAAGGGGGACAACTGAAAGAAAGGCTACTGTTTAAGATAAACCAAAAAGATTTGATTTTTCATTTGGAGAAGATGTTCACAAATAACGTGTGTTAGGAGTCTGTATTTTAATCTTGAGGGACATGGGGGTGGGGAGATGAAAACAAAAGGAAGTCATTTGTGCCAAAACTGAGATATTAAAAAATTGCTTTTGAGTATTTTATTTTCTATTTTGAATTTGTGCTCATGAAAGATAAAAGCTGTGCTCACCTGCTGTCACATTTCTTTGTGCCACTGTCAGAAGCAGAGTCCTAAGCTGAAAAGACCTGCAGAGCAGATGAATAAGGCACTGGCATTTTATACATATTCTAATCAGACACACTGAATGGAAAAGGAATTGCAAAATTTTTTGTCTGTGTGCTCTTACTCAGAAAATGATGAAAATTTGGTCCAGAATATCACTAATAAAGATGAGTGTAATTTTTTTTTTTTTTAGGTACTAGAGATTGAACCCCAGGGGCATTCTACCTTCAAGCTACACCCCCAGCCCTATTTTTTTATTCTTTATTTTGAAACAGGGTCTCACTAAGTTGTGGAGGGCCTAAGAAGCTGAGGCTGGCTGCGAACCTGCGATCCTCCTGTCTCAGCCTCCCAAGTAGTAGAATTACAAACTTGTGCCACCACGCCCGGCATGAGTATATTATAGTTAGAAAAAAGCAATCTCATCCTTAAACAAGTTAAACTTTCATCAAGCCAAGATATAAATTTCTTGTCCTTTAATCTTATTCTAAACACTTTTTAAGTTGTTTCCCATCATTTCTTACATATTTACATGACATCCTGCTTCGTTTCCTTCTATTATCAAAGAATAGTATCTTTAAAGGAATTTCTTTAATGTATTTTTTAAAAAGGAGAAGACAAAAAAGACCACCTTACCTTGTTGCTCTTTTGCTCTTATTACCCTTTTTAGCACACAAGTCAGGTGTAAGAAATGTGTATTTCTATTAATTAGCATTGACTGAAAGGGAAAATAGAATCAGTCAAGCATTCCCTGTAGGTTAAAATAAACTAACTAGCTTATTGCATGGCATGTAGTTTTAAAAGAAGGGTTTTTTTTTGCGGTACTGGGGATTGAACCCAGAGGCATTCTATCTCTGAGCTACACCCCCAACCCTATTTTTTTTATTATTCTTTATTTTGAAACAGGGTCTCACTAAGTTGCAGAGGGCCTCACTAAGTAGCTGAGGCTGGCCGCAAACCCAAATCCTCCTGTCTCAGCCTCCCAAGTACTGGGATTACAAGCGTGCGCCACCACACCTGGCTAAAAAAAAGAAAGAAAATTATAGAAATAGGAAGGAGGCTAGCATGAAAGTGCTTTTGTTTTTATTTATCTGATTTTTTAGTAGTGGTGAGATGCCTTCATGACAAGATTGTTATTTTTATTCTTGTCAAGTCAGGAACATCATTTGAGAGAGAGGAGCTATGTTGCTCCTAATGCTTAAACGTTATTCTTGAAAATTCTTTGTTTCATTGTTCTGAGAAATAATCTTTTAAGTTATTTTTTTTCCTCCCAAATACAGTTTAGTGTTCTCATCCAGCTAGGTTCTGTTTGGAACCAAACAAAACAATGGCAATATTTTTTAAAACCCGATGATAAGCTGGTGCACGCTTGTAATCCCAGTAATTGGGAGGCTGAAACAGGAGGATCACAAGTTCAAAACCAACCTTAGCAGTTTAGTGAGACTGTAAGCAACCTAGTGAGACCTGTTTCAAAATAAAAAGTGAAGCCGGGCATGGTGGTGCACGCTTGTAATCCCAGTACTTGGGAGGCGGAGACTGGAGGATCCGGGTTCGCAGCCAGCCTCAGCTACTTAGTGAGGCCCTCCACAACTTAGTGAGACCCTGTTTCAAAATAAAGTATAAAAAAAAAATAGGGCCGGGGGTGTAGCTTGGAGGTAGAACGCCCCTGGGTTCAATCCCCGGTACCGCAAAAAAAAAGTGAAATAGGGCCAGGGTTGTAGCTCGGAGGTAGAATGCCTTTGGGTTCAATCCCCAGTACCAAAACAACAACAACAAACCCTGTGACATTTTAAATGAATAAATCCAGAACTTGCTAGAAATGAGTATTTCTGATTTAAACTTAACATAGGGCCTATATTTTCAAGATAAGCTTGCAGATTGGATTTAGTAATTGAATCTTCTCTTTATAATTATATGCCATTTTCTAAGAGCTATAATAACCTAGAACCTAGAGCACCCTTCAGATAAGATCATAGAGTAAGAGTTTATGTTCAACATAGTGTTTATACCTTCTAGCAGCACATTTAATATTGTCAGAAATCATTACTTAAGGATGAAGACGTCATTTAAAGTCTCATAGAGCTTGGAGCATTTTTATAGTAAAAGGACTTTGTTAGTTTGACTTTACTGCTCCCTACACAAATGGTGGAATCATCAGTCTGCTTTTTAGTTAGGATGTATGTTATAAAACAAACTGTTTAATGAAGCTTGTCCTGGTTTAGATCAGTGGGAGGTGGTGTTTTCATAGCTTCCAAAGACTACACTGTAGTTTTCCTGTAATGTACCAGGTGACTAGAAGCTTGAGAGGATCATAGCATCTGTCTTGGTGATAGATTTTTGGAAGAGTCTGGGAGATAATCTATCCTATTAGGTTTTCAGATTGAACGTTCAACCTTTGATTCTTTTCTTGAAGCTACTTCTATACATTAATCAATGAGGAAAAGTTCTTAGCAAGGCTTATTGTGTAGCTGGAGGTAAAAGTCTCCCTCCAGATCTTACCTGCCTCTCTCTATCCCCCCAACAAGTGTGCATCTGTTTATAGTTCTTAGCATCTTGTCTACAGGGTATCTTAGGGTGTGTTCTAAGGCAGCACTGGCATATTCCGCTCTAGTACTATCTACTATGTATAGTAAATAAAACTACTTTTGGAGTTGAATCTTTCAGTTATATTCCTCACTTTGAGGAGAAAGGGAGAGGTCTCATTAAAATTAGCAGTCTTTTGCTTGTTGTCATATACTTATCTTTTTAGATAGTTAAAGGAATATTGAGTTTATGCTGTATTGTTTCAACTCCAAGTCCTACAGCCCATGTCAATCCTATTCTCAGTCTAGCAACAGTTAGTGAAAGACATTTGGAATCCATTTCCCCCATTCAGACTTAGTAAATCAGACTGACAACAAGAATTTAGTGATTAGAAGTGCTATGTATTTTTGTTCCACTGCCTTTCAACAAG
Source organism: Glis glis (assembly GCA_004027185.1). Lineage (NCBI taxonomy): Eukaryota > Metazoa > Chordata > Mammalia > Rodentia > Gliridae > Glis > Glis glis. The sequence continues at coordinate 3,505 of PVJS01005463.1, forward strand.
AATCAGTGTGTAAAGTTGAAATTTCCTGATCAGAATTTGGAAGATTGTGATGTGATACCCTGGGCCTTGATTCCAGAAGAAGCTCTTTGAATATGGGTTTACTAGTTGGTGGTGAATTCATGAGTCCGCCAACTATTAGGCCTTTATGTCCAGATATTATCTTAATTTATGGAGTAAGGTCCCTGAGTTCTCCTCTTTCCTTCCACAGGGCAAGCAGGAGGACTTCAAGACGACAGTTCTGGAGGGTATGGAGACGGCCAAGCATCAGGTGAGGGTGGCATTAGATGCTTGCCACTAAGTAGCAAGAGCCGCCAAGTCAGGGATTGATGCTTGCAAGTGTTTTTGGCTGTGGTATCCACATTTTAGTGAGAAGTGCAGGGGACGTGTAACCCCCAGACAGAGTAGGATAATAGGAGACAGTGAGCCAGAACAAAGGCAAGCAAAACCTGTCGAAGTCCTCAGGCCGATCTCAGCCCTCCGCTCTTCATGTTTTTGAGGAGATGGCGGGTACTTTTCTCACCTACAACAGTCTTTGCAGTAAAAGTAAACATAGACTTAGGAATCATGGGACCCTTAAAAAGAAAAACCTTGATATACATAGATGCCACAGGCTTGAAAGTTTTTTTAAAAGAAAAAAAAAGACTAAAAAGTGCATTATAGGCCTAGTCAGACGTATTATGCAGGCAGGCGACATCTTTTTAGATATGGTTGTTACATGGTATTGGGTACATTTTTTTTCAATAAGTATTACATAGTCATTTTACAGTTTAAACATTTTTCTCAGGTGAAGTTATCTTTAAAAAAAAAAGTCTATTCAAAGCACTTTTTCTTTTCAGACCAAACAGTATGGATTTTTGCTGCTAGGAAAAAGTAAAAATTTAGAGGGGCCACCATCTGAAGCAGTTTGTACCAGGAATGCAAAGTAATGTGTCTGGACTTCATCCTTTGTCTCTTGAAGGATGTTTTTATGTGTTCCAGTGCTCAAAGCTGGTTTATGTACACATTTTGATAGAATCAGAATGGGTATTACCTCACTGTTGGAGGTTGTCACTTTTTAATTAAATCTACTTTAAAATTATTTGTCTGTTGCAGTTTGCGTGTAGCAGGTTCAAGGATTTTACTTGTATTTTACTTCCTTAGACTAAAGATAGTTCTATGTTAATAGAACAGTTGGTGGTTAGAGGAGTTAAAATCATCATTCAGAGTATTATCTGTGGCAGATACAACTTCAGGAACACTTTTCATCAAATGATGTACAAGTAGGTCTTCATGTAACTTGTTGAAGATTAGGAATATTCTTCAGGGCTTTCCTCTCAAAAAAGGAAATTGAGTTTGCTTGTTGCTTTTTGGTTTTGTTTTTATGAGAATATTTGCTTTTTTGCTTAGGTAAACAATATATAGTGTATTGCTGAAAGTAACAGGATCTTCATGTAAAACTGTGGTGCTACTGTATTTCTGTTAGTGAACATGAGTTTTAAGCGTATCCAGAAGTGGTGGTGACTGTTCTGAACCCTTCACATTCTCTTCAGGTCTTTGTCACGTTCCGAAGCATGTGTTTTTGAGCTGATCAATTAGAGATAAAAGTGTGCTTAAGAGTGATACTATTCTCAACAGTATTCTCTTGATGAAGTTAGATGACCTTCATGGGTATCTTGAAGCCAGGTTTACCTTTGACTTTTCAAAATCCACCTCAACTTGGTGTGTAAATCTAAATCTTAGAGCCCTAGGATTTAGGACGGAACTTAAGTCTGGTGTCCTGCCTTCACACAGATAGTATTACATCTCCTTTATTTATGGATTAGGACCTAAAAGCCAAAGAAGCTTAATGGCTCGGTGAGCACTGAGACAACATTGTGGAGAAAAGAGTAAGAACACAGGGATCTTGCTTCTTGGTGCACAGACTATTCCTTATACCACTAGACTAATTTAAATAGGTAGTTATTGTAAAAATGAAAAATCTAAATATAAGAAATCACAATTCTCCTGTTTTCCTTTTTCTCTTTCCTCCTACTATTCTTTTTATTTTTAAACTATCATAGGACTTGATATGGTATATCTCTAGTTTACTGCTTTTAAGTAATGTCTTTTATATGTAGATTCCATCGCTTTTGTTTTCACTTTTCAGCTAGAAATCTAGATCTAGTTAATCTAGTTTTAAAAAGGGCAGTTAACTCTCATGAAGGCCTCCTTTTATTTTAATTTTTTCTGTCTGTGACCTTATTCTAGTCAAGATGCTACCTATATCTTAACAGAATCAGGGAGGTGATTTCAGAGAATAGAGGCTCTGTAATTTCACCTGCCCTCTCCCCCTTTTCCCTCTCTGTTTGACTTACCCCCAAAAGGTCCAATTGTTCACTTAAATATTTAACTACAGCCGGGCGTGGTGGCGCACGCTTGTAATCCCAATACTTGGGAGGCTGAGATAGGAGGATCGCAGGTTCCTGGCCAGCCTCAGCTACTTTTTTTTTTTTTTTTTTTTTGCAGTACCGGGATTGAACCCAGAGGCATTCTACCTCTGCGCTACACCCCCAGCCCTTTATACTTTATTTTGAAACTGGGTCTCACGAAGTTGCGGAGGGCCTCACTGGGTAGAGAGAGAGAGAGACAAGGAGAGAAAGAGAGAGAGAGCGCTAGCTGAGGCTGGCTGCGAACCCGGATCCTCTGGTCTCCGCCTCCCAAAGTACTGGGATTACAAGCAGGCGCCACCACGCCCAGCTCAGCCTCAGCTACTTAGTGAGGCCCTCCAAAACTTAGTGAGACCCTCTTTCAAAATAAAGAATTAAAAAAATAGATCTAGGGTGTAGCTCGGAGGTAGAAGCCCCTGGGTTCAATCCCCGGTACTGCAAAAAAAAAAAAAATTTTTTTTTTAACTACTTTCACTGTATTTTCAGAGAAAGTATAAGTCAGTCAGACCATTCCTTAGAAAGGGCAGTTCTACCTTAGCGTGATTGCATTCTGTAAGGTGATACTGGAATTTCCTGTGTGAAGTGGTGAGCAGGAAGGAATTGAACAGAAGGAAATACTGATATGTAGTCATCCTTGGATAGCATCTTTGGAACATTTAGTGGTACTGGGGATTGAACCAGCATGGTTCTACCTCTGAGCTACCCCACACACCCCAGCCCTTTTTATTTTTTTATTTTGAGGCAGGGTCTAGCTGAGTTGCTGTGGCTGGCCTTGAACTTGGAATTCTCCTGTCTCAGCCTCCCAAGTTCTGAGATTACAGGTGTGCACTGCTCAGAAAACTAGATTGTATTAATGCACCCAAATACCAAAGTGCAAAACTATGTTCCAGAGCTAAGATTACAAGCGTGCGCCACCACGCCCGGCTCTAAGTATAAATTTCTAATGAATTATATATACTATTTGTACTTTAAAAAAATAAGGACATAGCCAGGCATGGTGTTGCATGCCTGTAATCCCAGGAGGCCGAGACAGGATCACAAATCCCATGGCCAGCCTGAGCAACGTAGTGAGGTCTTCTGCAACTTAGTGAGACTCTATTTCAAAATAAAAAAAATAAATAAAATAGTATTGGGGGTGTAGCTCAAAGGTAGAATGCCCCTGGTTCAATCCCCAGCACCAAAAAAAAGGGGGGGACATTATTAAAGTCAGCTATATTCTAAAAGGGTTTTTCTATAAAGGGAGATACTTTTTTTTTTTCTTTGCGATACCAGGGATTGAACCCAGGGGTGTTCTACCTCCAAGCTACACCCCCGGCCCTATTTTTTATCCTTTATTTTGAAACCAGGTCTCACGAAGATGCAGAGGGCCTCACTAAGTAGCTGAAGCTGGCCGCGAACCCAGATCCTCCTGTCTCCGTCTCCCAAGTACTGGGATTACAAGCGTGCGCCACCACGCCCGGCTAAAGGGAGATACTTATGAATTGGATTATCCAAAGTGGTCTGTTACTTCATTTTGGAAATGTTCTGTAAAAAAAAAATGCTTTGATTTAGCTTCTGAATAATTTAGGTACCAAAATATTTTCTTTGAAAAAGGTTAGCCTTTTATTTTTATCTTGTAGGCTTTTCTGCCTGATTTTGAAAATATTCTTCATTCCTTGTAATAATAGTTTATCCCTAACCTCTGAATGGAAGGAAATAATTATTGAGAGATTTTAGAGGCCATTTTTTATTAAAAACATTGATACTATCTGAGCATGGTGGTGCACTTCTGTAGTCCCCACAATTTAGGCGGCTGATGCAAGAGGATTGCAAGTTCAAAGCCACTTTGGGCAACTTAGTGAGACCCTTTTTCTCAAAATAAAAAATGAAAGGGATGGGGATGTAGCTCAGTGGTAGAGCGCTCCTGGGTTCAATCCCTAGTGTGGGGGTGGAGGATTGATATCAGAGTATAAGAATAACTAGTTTTTAGCCAGGCGTGGTGGCGCATGCTTGTAATCCCAGTATTTGGGAGGCTGAGACAGGAGGATCACAGGTTCGCGGCCAGCCTCAGCTACTTAGGGAGGCCCTCTGCAATTTAATGAGACCCTGTTTCAAAATAAAGAATAAAAAAATAGGGCTGGAGGTGTAGCTCAGAGGTAGAATGCCTCTGGTTTCAATCCCCAGTTACCACCCAAAAAAAAAAAAAAAGAATAACTGGTTTTTAAAGATGCTGTATGGAAGATGAGATGGAAAAGAATATTATTTAAGTATATGTGGATATCACAACTTTAGCTTCTTTAATTGCTTGTATTTGTTTAAACTTTTGATGTTTGATTTAGAGAAATACTTTGAAATTACCACAGGACTTATATAAATAACACTTCTTAATTGTTACATAGTCTTAAACTATATTAGAGTGATTTTTGGTAAGAATACTTGAAATGAGGAACCAAGAGTAATATAAAACTTAGTGGGGTGTTTGTCTACATGGTTTTTCTGTCTTTCATTGAAAAATAGTATTTTGCGGTAAAATTAACATTCAGTAATCACTTAGTAAACATATAGAAGAAATACAGGCAAGAAAGAAAACTGCTTTTGGCAGGGAGAAGTGGAATTTAATAATAGGGATAATCGGTTTTCATGTTTATACACAACTGTATCAAGGAGGAACCTATTAAGAGATACTTGGTTCAGATACTTGGGATTAATATGAGATATTTTGGATCTGGATTTTTGTTTATTTTGGGGATGGGGACTGGGAACATCAAAGCTGTTTATTTTTAGAAAATTTCACAAAGACATAACTCGTACCCCTAATAGTTAACAATTCTTCTTTTCTTGCCTTAAATCATGCTCCACCTGTAGCAATATGACTCTTACTGGGTTTTTCCCTAAGAAATCATTTACTTCCTTTTTGGGGGGGGGTACCGGGGATTGAACCCAGGGGCATTCTACCTCCAAGCTACACCCCCAGCCCTATTTTTTGTACTTTATTTTGAAACTGGGTCTCACGAAGTTGCGGAGGGCCTTACTGAGTAGCTGAGGCCGGCCGCGAACCCGGATCCTCCGGTCTCAGCCTCCCAAGTACTGGGATTACAAGCGTGCGCCACCACGCCCGGACTCCTAAGAAATAATTAATTGTCCTGACAGTCTTTAATTTTAGCTTGGGATTAATTACATGTAAGGATTGTTGATTTGATATAATAATGTAAAACACAGTAGTTATGCCCTTATTATCTAGAGTAAATGGATAGCCTTTTCTTCTTGTCTCTAAGAACAGTTTCTTAATGTGTCACCCAGGTTAGCAGCTGTCATTTTTTGCTTGACCTCTTGTTAACCATTATTTTTTGTAGATATTGTTTGCCATTTGAATGTCTTTATGGAAACAGACCCCTCAATAGCTTAGCTACAGTTTTCTAAGTTAAATTTTTACCCTCCTTGTTCTTTCTATTCTCCTAATTTTACTAATGCCTTTTCGTTAACTTTACTTTCATTATTAGTGCTTCCAATTTCTTGTTTTATATGTTTTAAAATGATTAAATATTCTATTCTAGTACTCGAGAGGCTGAGATAGGAGGATTGCAAGTTTGTGGCCAGCCTCAGCAACTTAGTGAGGCCCTCCACTTAGTGAAACCCTGTTTCAAAATAAAGAATTAAAAAATAGGGCTGGGGGTATAGCTCAGAGGTAGAATGCCCCTGGGTTCAATCCCCAGTACCACACAATAAATATATAAATAAATATGCATTTATCCACCAGTTTATAAAAATAATAACCAATTTAAGGAATTGCAAAATAATATTTATCTTGTAGTATGCAGTGTATGCACACACTATATGTATTATATAGTATATTTAGTAACACATTGAAAACATAGTATATAACATTTAATGTTTCTTCCAGAAAGAGTAAATTCCTTGCATTCTTCTGGCTTACTTGTAATCTGTTCAATTTCTCTCACTGCTTGAAGCATTGAATAATGAGAACTGATGGGCACTACTATTGATGGGATCATGTATTTTAGAATCTATTGTTGATTATTCAACCTTAGAGTCATCTTTCTATTGCATGCTATAACCCTAAAAGAAGGCATGTGACTGTATCTTCCACTAGCTAGCCTTTGCTTTCCTGTTAGTGTACTTTCCCTTTAATCTGGTTCTTTACTTTTAAATTTTATCACACACTACCAATGATGCTAGTTTTAATTAGAATATCATCCAATATTAAGATATTTTATGGATGAAGAAAATATTCTAAATGCCTTATATAGTGTATATTGTTTGACTCATTAGAAAACTGTAGCTTTTGAGACAACTTGAAAGTTTTTTTTTGTTTTGTTTTGTTTTTTTTTCCGGTACCGGGGATTGAACCCAGGGGCGTTCTACCTCCATGCTACACCCCCGGCCCTATTTTTTATACTTTATTTTGAAACTGGGTCTCACGAAGTTGCAGAGGGCCTCACTAAGTAGAGAGAGAGAAAGAGAGAGACAAGGGGAGAGAGAGAGAGAGAGAGCTGAGGCTGGCCGCGAACCCAGATCCTCTGGTCTCTGCCTCCCAAAGTACTGGGATTACAAGCGTGCGCCACCATGCCTGGCGAAAGTTTTTTTTTAAAGTTCCTTAGCTGGGTGTGGTAGTGCATGCTTGTAATCCCAGTAACTGGGAGGCTGAGACAGGAGAATCACAGGTTCACGGCCAGCCTCAGCAATTTAGTGAGGCCCCCTGCAACTTAGCGAGATCCTGTTTAAAAATAAAAAATAAAATAGGGCTGGGGGTGTAGCTCAGAGGTAGAATGCCCCTGGGTTCCATCCCCAGGACCAAAAAAAAAAAAGTTTCTTTTGAGGTAGGTGAAGCCGGGTGTGGTAGCGCACACCTGCAATCCCAGTACTTGGGAGGCTGAGATAGGAGGATCTCAGGCTTGGGGACTGCCTCAGCAACTTAGTGAGACTCTATTTCAAAAATAATAAATGAAATAGGGCTGGGGTTTAGCTCAGAGGTAGAATGCTCCTGGATTCCATCTCCAGTACCATAAAAGAAGAAAGGGAGGGAGGGAAGGAAGGTAAGATCAGTCTATGAATGAGGCAAAAGTTTACAGAGTTCTTGAGGCCAGAAAAGGACTTTGAGATGTCATCACCCCGAGTTTTGTACTCACTTGGACTTTTCCTAGCCACTCTGTTTTCTTTACTAGGTGTGGAGGGCGCAGCTTTCCAGAGCAGACTTCCTCATGACCGGATGACCTCTCAGGAAGCAGCCTGTTTCCCAGACATCATCAGTGGGCCTCAACAAACCCAGAAGGTTTTTCTGTTCATTAGAAACCGTACAGTAAGTTTCCATGCTAGTCTTTTTTCACCTGGATTATGAAAAATGCATGAGACTTAAAGAGAATATGGAAAAAATAAAGTCAGGAGTTTTTAAATTGTAATACTGTCACTTCAGAGATAATTGTTAAAAAATGAGTTGTTTTTTCATTTGAGTATTTTTTAAAAATATATATGAAATTTTTATTTTCACAAATCGAGATCCTATTTACATGTATTTTGGGGAATCCTTTTCATATCTTATAGCTGCATAATTTACACATTTAAGGTTTTTTGGGGGAGGAGGGCATAGCTAGAGATTAGACCCAGAGCCTATACATGTGAAACAAGTGCTCTACTGTTGAACTGTATCCCCAGCCCAAGAAAAACTATAAAAACAATCACTTTGCCAGGCGTGGTGGTGCACGCCTGTGATCCCAGTATTTTGGAGGCTGAGACAGGAGAATCACAGGTTTGCGGCCAGCCTTCGCAACGTAGGGAGACCCTCCGCAACTTAGTATGACCCTGTTTCAAAATACTATTATAAAAGGGCTGGGGGTGTATATCAGATGTAGAATATCCCTGGGTTCAGTTTCCAGTAACAAAAAAGCAAAACCACAACAAAAAAAGCAATCACTTTGTCAGACAGGCATGGTGGTGCACACCTGTAATCCCAGTACTTGGGAGGCTGAGACAGGGGGATGGCAGGTTCCAGGACAGCCTTAGCAAATAGTGAGACTCAGCAACTTAGTGAGTCCCTGTTTCAAAACAAAAACTAAAAAGAAAGTGATGGGGATATATCAGAGGTAGGATGCCCCTGGGTTCAATCCCCAGTTTCTCTCTCCTCTCTCCTCTCTCCTCTCTCCTCTCTCCTCTCTCCTCTCTCCCCTCCCCTCCCCTCCCCCTCTCCTCCTCCTCCTCCTCCTCCTCCTCCTTCTTCTCCTTCCTTTCTCTCTCTGTCACACACACACACACACACACACACACACACACACACCCATATCACTTTGTCTTTCCCTCCAAGATAAGAGAGTCCCCTTACCCTGTTTTGCTCACTTAGTTCAACTTCCTTCCCTGGCTAAATGACTAATTTCTGCACAATATTTTCTCTGATGGTTAGAGTGTGATCTAACCTGTTAGACATTTAAGTTTCCATTTATGCCTTATTATAAGTAAGTTCTGAACAGCCTTATACATTCTTTTTTTTTCTTTTTTTTTTTTTTTGCAGTACTGGGGATTGAACCCAGGGGCATTCTCCCTCCAAGCTACACCTCCAGCCCTATTTTTTATTCTTTCTGTTTTTCTTTTTTTTTTAACGTGCTTTTATTGGTGCATTGGAGTCTTACATCACAGTGAATATCAATTTGATGTTAACATACATGCACACAGCTCTTAGTGTCCCACCCCCCGCCTCCCTCCACCCGTGTGAAGAACCAAGAATGATGTTGGTATATTTTCACATGTACATATTGTTTATGATAGTAATTCCACTGATTCGCTTCTTTCTTGCCCTTCCCCTTCCCTAGTACCACTTCCCTTGCCCCACTGAGGGTTCTCCATTATCAACTGGAGTCCCTTGTGTGTCCCCACTACTCCCTAGGTTGCACATATTAATGAAAACATGTCCCTTCTTTTTTTGTGATTGACTGATCTTGCTTAACATAATGTTCTCCAGATCCTTCCACTTTCTTGCAAATGATGTTATTTTGTTCTTCTTTATTGCTGAGTAGAATTCCATTGTGTGTATTTCCCACAATTTTGTAATCCACTCATCTGTTGATGGACACCTAGGTTGGTTCCATAATTTGGCTACTGTGAATTGTGCTGCAGGGTCTCACTAAGTTGCTGAGGGCCTCACTAAGTAGCTGAGGCTGGCTGTGAACCCAGATCCTCCAGTCTCAGCCTCCCAAGTACTGGGATTACAAGCGTGCACCACCACGCCCGGCAACCTTATACATTCTTTTTTTTTTTTTTGCGGTACTGGGGATTGAACCCAGGGGCGTTCTACCTCCGCGCTACGCCCCCGGCCCTATTTTTTTATACTTTATTTTGAAACCGGGTCTCACGAAGTTGCGGAGGGCTTCACTAGGTAGAGAAGGAGAGAGAGAGAGAGGAGAGAGGAGAGAGAGAGAGAGAGAGAGAGCTGAGGCTGGCCGCGAACTCGGATCCTCCAGTCTCCGCCTCCCAAAGTACTGGGATTACAAGCGTGCGCCACCACGCCCGGCTCCTTATACATTCTTGACTGGCTTTTATTTCCTTATGCTAGAGACCTAGAAAGATCAAAGGATATGAATGCTTTTTAAGTTTTGATAAATATTGTCCAGAAAGGCTCAACCAGTCAACACTTCCATTTCCCTGCCCATTGTTGTTATTAAAACAATGATAATCTGTGCTGCTATAATAGGCCAAAACCATTTCATTTCTATTTTATTTCTTGGATTACGGAGACTCCTTTTTTGTATGTACTAGCCATTTATATTTCTTCTGTAATTTTTTTTAATGTCCTTTGTTCATGAAAAATTTCTTTATCCATGGGACTAAGGGTATAGCTTACTGGTAGAGCACGCCTGGCATGTTCAAGGCTTTTGGGGTTTAATCTTCAGTATTGCGAAAAAAGAAAAGAAAAACCTTTAGCCGTAGAGCAGAGGAGGGATAAAGCAGTGCTACTTAGAGTACAATGATGTTCATATGGTAGTATTTAGTTTGTCTTGCATTTTGTTTTTACATAGTAAAAAAACATATATTTAGAATTAGCCTGCAGGACTGTTTAGATGATCCCAATTTTGTTGGCAACATCAAGGTTGTCTTGCATTTTGTGTGTATGCGTATATATATATTTGAAATAGTTGATAGCTCTTTTTTTTTTTTTGCGGTACTGGGGATTGAACCCAGGGGCATTCTACCTCTGAGTTACACCCCCGGCCCTATTTTTTATACTTTATTTTGAAACCAGGTCTCACTAAGTTGTGGAGGTCCTCACTAAGTAGCTGAGGCTGGCCGCGAACCTAGATCCTCCAGTCTCCGCCTCCCGAGTACTGGGATTACAAGTGTGCACCACCACGCCCGGCTAGTTGATAGCTCTTAAACACACTACTCCTTGGCTTCAGTAACACAGGATTCTGGTTTTTCTCCTGCCTCCCTGATGTCTTTTCTAATTGTTGTGTAGATGTATCCTTAACAACTGGCCATTGTGTGAACAGCTTGAGACTTCTCTCCTCTCTCCGGTTCTCTCCCTTCTTTTTTGTTTTTCCCCCTAGGAGTCCTCTTCTGCAGTTACCACTTATAAGCAGATAACTACAGACTTTACCCTCTCCAAGCTGCCTCTTTTATATAATATCTCTTCTCAGTTGTCTTACTAGATTATCTCATTTCTTCTTTCAGTGAATAGCATACCAACTCGCTTAGTTGTATAAGCCAAAAACTGAGAAGTTGCCCTTGGCACCATTCTCCCTCAACTCTTCATTCATTCATTCATTCATTCATTCGTGTGTGTGTGTGTGTGTGTGTGTGTGTGTGGTACCGAGGATTGAACCCAGGGGCTTCTACCGCCAAGCTACACCCCTAGCCCTATTTTTTATTCTTTATTTTGAACCAGGGTCTCACTAACTTGCAGAGGGCCTCAATACTATGTAGCTGAGGCTGGCTGCAAACCCGGATCCTCCTGCCTCAGCCTCCCAAGTACTGGGATTACAAGCGTGCGCCACCACGCCCGGCTCCAACTCTACTTTTCTAGTGATTATTAGGTTTTGTGGATTTTACGCACTAGTATTTTTGGAGTCATGTAACATATGTTTAGATCCTAGTTTCTTCACACTTACTGTATGACCTTGGCAAGTATTTTTCTTTTTTAGGCTTTCTATCCCTTAGGTTCTTCAATAATCCACTCATTTGGCATGGTTTTTTGTTTCATCAGTTTCTTTCAGGAATATAACCTTTACTGTTTGAATGAAAATAAAATTTAAGGTTTAAACTTAAAAAGATGATTTTACAGATGGTCAAGCAGCATATGTCTATTTGTATGTAATACAATTTATATCATTTAAATACAGTTGCAGTTGTGGTTGGATAATCCAAAGATTCAACTGACATTTGAGGCTACTCTCCAACAATTAGAAGCGCCTTATAACAGTAAGTAGTATGCTCAATAGGACTAGTTTGGGATCATATTTCCAGAATTGATATTTCCTTCCTGGAGCCTCATGGTTCTTTTGTAAATGATCTCTTTATTCATATTTACATTTTATTTTACCTTGTGCTATGCAAAAATAAACCATTTTCACTTGGATGTGGTGGCTTAACATCTGTAATCCCCGTACTTGGGAGGCCGAAACAGGAGAATTGCAAGGTCAAGGCCAGTGTGTGGTAACTTAACAAAATAAAAAGGGCATGGGGAAGCCCAGTGGAAGAATGCCCCTGGGTTCACTCTCCAGTACAACAGAAAAAAAAGGGAGGTAGGGAGGGCTGATTTTTCTCTTTGCCTGGGTTCAATCTTTAGTATAACAGAAAAAAAAGAGAAAGGAAGGAAGGATGGATCCTCTATATTTGTTTGCCTGGTCTTTAAATTGTGTTGACAGATTAATTCAAAAGATTTATTTATTTATGTATTTATGTATTTATTTGTACTAGGGATTGAACCTAGGGGCAACCCAATTTTATTTTATTTTTTTGTTTTGAAACAGAGTCTTGCTAGGTTGCTGAGAGTCTCACTACTTGCTGAGGCTCTCCTCGAACCTGCAATCTTCCTGTCTCAGCCTCCCAAGTACTGGGATTACAGGCATGTGCTACCATGCCCAGCTTGAAGTCAAAAGTTTTCTAAATTATTTTCCTAGACCGGTATATTGTCCACTTTTGATCCATGGAATGCTTTGGCACTTGATTAGCTGGCTGTCTGACTTTCGTATTTCCTACATGTTATCAACAAAGTCTTAAGAAGTCTTTGACAAAGTAAATGAGTGTTATAACTACTTTGCAAAGGTTTGTCCTCCATTTTCTTTGTAATGGAATGACATTCTTAAAAATTCCAAATTATGTGATATACATTTTGGACTACAGACCAATAGTTCCAAGAATTACTTTTCTAAAGGACTCATATGACCTGATGCTTATGGGAGAGTGTATAGAATGATTTCATGACGGAGAAATAGAAGAGTTAAAGAGTTTTCTGCCGGTGTGGTGGTACACGCTTGTAATCCCAGTACTTGGGAGGCTGAGACAGGAGGATCGCAGGTTCACAGCCAGCCTCAGCTACTTAGTGAGGCCCTCTGCAACATAGTGAGACCCTATTTCCAAATAAAAAATAAAACAGGTATGGGGGTGTAGCTCGGAGGTAGAAGGGCCTTGGGTACCACAGTACCACAAAAATAAAAAAAATTAAAAGAGTTTTCTGTTTAAACTGCTAGAAATATAAATATATTTTTAAATTCATTTATTCTGTAGGTGATACTGTGCTTGTCCACCGAGTTCATAGTTATTTAGAGCGTCATGGTCTTATCAACTTCGGCATCTATAAGAGGATAAAACCCCTACCAAGTAAGGATCTGCCTGGGCAATGAACTTAGTGATTTTTTGTTATAAATCTAGGACTGTATTTTACATCTCTGATGCTGTTAGCCTTCTATTTTGAATAAATCTATATATAGTCAAAATATTCTCAAGTTTATCTTAATAAGTGAAATTTAAAATAAAATATTTACCAATACATTTATTTTTAAATGCTTTAACAATTCTTCAAAAATGAATACTAACTTAAGACTGCAGAAGTAGAGCGTAAAGGAAATGTAAAGGAAAGCTTACACCCAGAATGTGTCCTAGTACAGTTGTGAGGTAAATAAAGCAGATAGTTCATAATGTATTAAGGATCATAGAAGCTGAAATTTGGCTGAAGTAATGAGAAAGTAAATCTCAATATAATGAATTTTATTTGTAAATGTTCAACATTGAATTGAAATTTTATAAGCTTCTGATACTTACTAATTTGTTTTTAGTTTCCATATTTTGAAAAGAACTGAATTATTTGCTTGTAAGACATTACAACGTGTTAAGAACCCATAGGTTTTCATGAGAAAAAACCTCAAACTCTAACTACAACAAAATAATGTAGTTTTGTTCATTTTTGCTTTTAGCTAAGAAGACAGGGAAGGTCATTATTATAGGCTCTGGAGTCTCAGGCTTGGCAGCAGCTCGACAACTGCAAAGTTTTGGAATGGATGTCACACTTCTAGAAGCCAGGGTAAGAATTTTATTTCAGATTAAGAAGCCTGACTTAATCGAAATATGGTAAGGAAGTTATCTGTTGCAAATTAAGGAATAGTACAACTTGATTTTAGCCAGATTAATTTGTATAATAGTCACAGTATTTTGGATACTGTTACTTATACTGCATAAAGCTTTTTCTTTTTGGTGGTGCTGGGGATCAAGCCCAGGGCCTCACACATGCTAGGCAAGCGCTCTACCACTGCAGCTCACTAAATTTTTCCTATACTTGAAAACTCCTGGTCAGCAGGGGAAAACCTGGGCCTATTAAGGGATGTTAGTTATTGTCACCAGTTTATATTCAGTAGGCCCTGTCCTTAGGCATAGTGCTCTTTTGGAGAATATTTGTCAGAGAAATAATCAAATTATTCACAGCTAAGCCAGCTATGATTTTGCATACCTGTAGTCCCAGCTACTTGGGAGGCTGAGGTGGGATGATCACTTGAGCCCACGAGTTCAAGTCCAGCCTGAGCAACATATAGCAAGACCCATCTGGAGGAGGGGGGTCAAATTACAGTGGTAGAAAATTGGTACTTAGCACTGAAATTTGTGAACAGATGTTTTCTCTGTGGGTGGCCCTTATACATCTTGTACATTAAGAGGTATTATAGATAGCTGGGTAGAGAGATAATAGTACCTGTGACTGCATATGTCTTCTGGCAGTCAAATTGTTTCATATTACACCATTTACTTCTATACCTCTTACATGTTATCTGTTACCTACTTTCCCTCAACTTTGAGTTAAACTTTGTTTTTTATGTCCACAGTACTGGTGATTACATTCCATGTAAACCCTAAACCACACCTTTCTTTTTAAATTATGAAAGACAAGTCTGGTGTGTCAGGTTATTGTGGTTAAAACAGAATTGATGATTTTTGCCATTTAATTTCTGAAAAAAACAGGATCGTGTTGGTGGACGAGTTGCTACCTTTCGCAAAGGAAATTATGTAGCTGATCTTGGAGCCATGGTAGTAACAGGTCTTGGTAAGTGGTACTTAGTTTTATGCTGCAATACACAGTTGAACCACAAATGATGTTTAAGCTTACACTGTAAAGGCATAAATGCAGTTTTAAAATAGATTGGTTTAGGGTACTGTGTGCTGGTCCATTGTCTTTTGCTAATAGCCTACCACCACAGACCAAGTGAGTATTAAATTTATTTTGAACCAGGTGTGGTGGTGCACACTTGTAATCCCAGTACTTAGGAGGCTGAGACAGGAGGGTCACAGGTTGAAAGTCAGCCTCAGCAACTTCGTGAGGCCCTCTGCAATTTAGTGAGACCCTGTTTCCAAATGATAAAATAAAAAGGGCTGGGGATATAGCTCAGAGGTAGAATTCCCCTGGGTTCAATCCCTAGTACCAAAAAACAAAACATTTATTTTGGCTCACACTTCTGGTCCAAGGTTGAGGGGCCACATCTGGTGATTCCCCTGAGGTGGCACAGATCATCACATGTCAAGAGACAGGGAGTGCCACATGTGTCTATGTCTCTTCTAGTCTCTCTCCCTCTTTTATAAAGCCACCCAGATTTAATCATGGAACTCTACCCTATTGACTTTGTCTAACCCTAATCATCTCTTAAAAAGCCCCACCTACCTGGGTGTGGTGGCTCAGGAGGATCGCAGGTTTGAGACCAGATTTGGCCATTTAGTGAGACCCTGTTTCAAAATAAAAAATAAAAATAGGGCTGGGGGTGTAGCTCAGAGGTAGAATGCCCCTGGGTTCAATCCCCAGTACCACAAGAGATAAACTTTTCTTTTGTTAAATTGCTAAGCAGTCTTCCTGAAGGGTTATATCAGTATGTGCAAATCTTAAATAGTACAAATATTTCAACCTAGCACATCTTTTTCTAGTTCTAGGAAATTGTCCTAAGGTATAGTTTACGTACTGTAAATTTTGAGCATTTTGAGCATTTCTAATTTTGAGTAAATATGTTACTTTGAGTTTTTCTCTTTTCATAGGTATGTTGAATTTAATTGTTTGAGTTTTTTCTAGGAGGGAATCCCATGGCTGTCGTCAGCAAACAAGTGAATATGGAACTGGCCAAGATCAAGCAGAAATGCCCACTTTATGAAGCCAATGGACAAGCTGTAAGTTGAGGACAAACAGAACTTTTCAAAATTTCTTTGGTTCAGTTGAAAACAACTTAGGAGGAATGCGTGACTGAAAATACAAATAATATGAGCTAAGAAATGATGTGATATTTTTCTGGGTGTTTCTTAACTCTGAGCTATATAGGAAGGGATTATTGTATATGTGCAAGTTTATATGTCTGTTTAGGCATTTATCTTTAAGACATTTAATGACGGCTAGCTAGATGGTTAATCTTTTTATTTGACTCTGGCCACTTATTCTAAGAAATCTGTGGAATTAAAACTTAATTCTTCATTTTTTTGTATTGTGCCTCTCATCATGTGCTTTGGCTTCATGTGCTCTTTATGACTTCCATTTTGTGTTTATAGGCTCAAGCTTTTGATGGGCTAATAGCCAAATGGTGATACTTATCCAAGTATTCTAATTATTTGTTGACCAAAAGCTTAGGAGCTTCCTATCCTTTGTATGACAGTATCATGAAAGTGATAATTGGTCTGGGGAAATAAGAATGTTTTAACCACTGTACTATAGGCTTATACTACCTAAGTCAGTCCTAATTTTTTAGAGGTGAGTGAAATTCAAAAGTTTATTTTTAGCAGAAGTTTTGTCAACTCCCCTGTCATGGTGAGAGTCCACACTTCTCAGGATATAAGCACTGCACTTTTTTTTTTCCAGTGCTGGGGGTCAGACGGGGGCCTCACATATGCTAGGCAAGTGCTCTACCACTGAGTTATACCCCCAGAGATATAAGTACATTAATAATCTTTATATTTTGAGGGAAGATTTACTGTGTATATGGTAGCTTAGCTGTTGTTACTAAAAGTGGGAAGATTCTAACTCTTAAATTGTGTGTGAAGGGTCTTAGGGACATCCTCACCTATTCCTTTAGGCTTTATGGGGTTCATATCAGAAAAAGATTTCCAAGAAACGTCTTGCTTCCCATCTTTACCATCCTGGTCCAGATTTTCTCCCAGGGATTGTGGGAGGCTTTGGAGAGAATGAACAGATGGAGAGAGAAAGGATGAAGTAGAGGTTAATTCAAAAATTCAGTACATTTCTGTTATTCTACAGAGATCTATAAAAGACGTGATGAATATGACAGTTCTGCCACAGTCTGGTGGTACTTACATACAAATAATTCTTTTTTCCCCAGTTTTTTTATTCTGGAGATTTAGAAATACGCACAGAAGTGCAAAGTACTATAATGAACCTCCATTTTTTCCAATCTTGTTTTTATCTATCTTGTTCCTACCCCACCCTTTAATTTGGTGTGTGTGTGTGTGGTGTGTGTGTGTGTGTGTGTGTGTGTGTGTGTGTGTGTGTGTGTGGTACTGGGGATGGAACCCAGGGGCATTTTGCCTCTGAGCTACACCCCCAGCCCTATTTTATTCTTTATTTTGAAACATGGTCTCACTAAGTTGCGGAGGGCCTCACAAGTTGCTGAGGCTGGCCGCAAACCTTTGATCCTCCTGTCTTAGCCTCCCAAGTACTGGGATTACAAGCGTGCGCCACCATGCCCGGCTTAATTTGGTCTAAAACTTTTGTTTTGTGGTGTGGGGATTGAACCCAGGGGCATTCTATTTCTGAGCTACACCCCCAGCCCTATTTTACTTTTTATTTCAAAGGAGGGCCTCACTAAGTTGTTGTTTTGGCTGGCCGCTAACCTGCAATCCTTCTATCTCAGCCTCGCAAGTACTGGAATTACAGGTGTGCCTGGCCAGAGAAATGCTTTCTTGGAGTAGATGAGATTTGACCCATAGCCTCCTGCTTGTTAGGCAAGTGCTCCAAGCACTCTACCACTGAGCTGCATCCCCAACCCTTTGGTTTTTTTTTTTTTTTTTTTTTTTTGCGGTACCAGGGATTGAACCCAGGGGCATTCTACCTCTGAGCTACACCCCCAGGCCTATTTTTTTATCCTTTATTTTGAAACCGGGTCTCACGTAGTTGCGGAGGTCCTCACTAAGTAGCTGAGGCTGGCCGCAAACCTGGATCCTCCGGTCTCCGCCTCCCAAGTACTGGGATTACAAGCGTGCGCCACCAAATCCGGCCCCTTTCGGGTTTTTTTGTTTTTGCTTTTGATAACAGTTGGATGTTTTTTGTTTGTTTGTTTGTTTTTGTGCTACTGGGGATTGAACCCAGAGGCATTCTACCTCTGAGCTACACTCCCAGTCCTATTTTTTATTCTTTATTTTGAAACAGGGTCTCACTAAGTTGCGGAGGGCCTCACTAAGTAGCTGAGGCTGGCCGCGAACCTGCGATCCTCCTGTCTCAGCCTTCCAAGTACTGGGATTACAAGTGTGCACCACCATGCCCGGCTTCATAACAGTCTTTTAAACAGTTGTTTTCAAATAGTATACCAGGACATATTCTCCTCCCCTCAAGTGTGGCCTGCACCAAGTACCAGTCTACACTATTGGTTATTAGTAGTTGATGAGATTAAAACCATGTGCCAGCCGGGCATGGTGGTGTGCACTTGTAATCTCAGTACTTGGGAGGCTGAGACAGGAAGATCTCAGGTTCGTGGCCAGCCTCAGCTACTTAGTGCAGCCCTCTGCAACTTAGACCCTGTTTCAAAATAAAGAATAAAAAATCAGGCTGGGGATGTAGCTCAGAGGTAGAATGCTCCTGGTTTCAATCTCCAGTATCACAAAAAAATAAATAAATAAAACCTTGTGCTCTGTAAATAAATTGTCATTAGCCACATTCTTGTTCAGATGACGACTTTGGTTGCAAGACTTTCTTGATGAAAGCTCCATATCTTACTAGGACCAACCCTTTGAGTGCCACTTGAGTAAATCGATACTAACCTCAGCGTGGCTTTCAGCATTTGGTACGCAGGAATATTTTCCAGGTGAACTTGGTAGTTGGCATGAAACTCTGATTTATATAGGATTTTTCTAATTTGGTATGTTTGTATTTAGTGTAGTAGTCAATGGTAAGGAAGATTCTTTAAGCATTCTCAAAGTTCAGAAAGAATGCTTTGCAGCTCTGAGTTCTTGTTGCCTTTGGTTAATCAGACATAAGGCATGTTACTGTATATGTATTCCTGTCTCTAGTAGTCTAGCTCACAGTAAGAATGGACAACTACTGACTAGTAGGCTAGCTTTTGCCTACAGGACAAATACAAAGAACCCTATTTATTTATGCTTATAATTACAAATATGTGTCATGACTTTAGAACTCTAAAAGCATAAGTAGGTCAGTAGTTTGATTTCCTTATTTTGTAGGAGAAAAAAACTAACACTCCCACTGTTTGCCTCAGTTACTAATAGTCAGTATGTAGGAGAGCCAGAATCTATTGCCTGGTGCTCTGATTCCCATACTTGTTCTGCTACACCTGCCTGATCCTTCAGGGAAGATGCACAGGTGTGCACTGGTCTGCCTGTGTGGTTGCATGTGCTGAGTCTCCTTCTCAGAGCTTTCTTCAATGTTTTCTCTGGGAGTCAGCAAGGCTCACCTAGAGTAGGATTTTACCCAGCTGCTGACTTTTCTTTAGTAAACTGTTGATAAAATGGAGTTATGTTTCTCCAGTGTCTTTGTGTACAGCCTCATTCAAAAAGGGCAATTTGATGGTTCTGTTGTAAGTACATAGAAACTAATTCTTTTGTCCTGTATGAGGCCAGCAGTTCTCAGTTATAAATGTCACTTATAATATTGTCCTAAGGATATATCTTCATACCCAGCCATTTTGCTGCTATAGGGGAAGAAAATCACTTGGATCGTGTTTTTTGTTTTGTTATGTTGTTAGTATGGCTAATGACATAATTTGTTTACAGGCTACAAGGTTTTAATCTCATCATCTACTAGTTGTTAGTACTTAATTACAATCACAAGATCCCAAGGGCGATGCAAAGGCCCAGAAACTGCTCTGAGAAACTGATCTTGGTTTTCTTCTAACACGGGTGCCCGGGTCTCTTACAAAGCCCACTAACTATAGGTCTGCTCAGCACCTATCATCACCAGCAGGGTTTCATTTGTATTCACATAGAGTGGTCTTAGGTGGGTTTTTTTTTTTTTTTTAATGACATAGGCCTGCTAACCTTTTTGGTTTTCCTCTTCCTTTGAAGAAATATCTCCAGTATCTTTATAGCAGTATTTCCTAAGTCCTTTAAAATCATGACTGCCAATCCCTACTTTCTATAAACATAAAAGTCTCCTGCCTTCCTTTAATGATCCTGAAGTTCCAAAATAGTCCCCCCCAGTATGTAATTATAATACTGGTGTTGCTTTTCCAAATTATATTTATTCATTTAATAGGAATTTACTGAGCACATCTACTGAGTGCTAAAAGCTGCTAGAGTGAATTTCTTAGATGTATGTGCCCCTCCACACACCCCAATTATTGCTTTAAATAAGTCATTCATTATATCACCTTAAAGATTCCAATGAGTTAAAAGGTCGGGGTGGGGGTAGCAGTTTCCATTTATAGATTCACATTAAATTTTATTTAGATAAAGGATATGCCTGTTGTCCTTATTCTCCCTTTAAGGATAATAGCTATATCTCATTTCCCTTGGCTATTTGGGAGAATCTGAATTAGAAACTCTTCAGATATAAATTTCTTCTTCCAGGTCTTACCAGAAGAACTAATCTTAATCTTCTTTATCACTGTAATTCTAGATGCGCTCAATGGTATGAGGATGGGGGAGGTGGAGATTGACTAGAGCCTCCATTGGCCAGCTTTGGCCATTATTGCTGTTTTCAAAGTTTAATTCTTCCTAAGGAGTTCTCTGGCTAAATCTAAGAACTTTCTGTACCTGCAACATTGCTGCATTTTAACTCCATTCTGCTCTGCTGCTAGAGAGCTTATGAAGACTAGTAGTAAGATAGATGTAAATGCTTTTGAAGACCGAAAGAGCTTGTAATGATGGATGCAACCAGAGGTAGAACTAAGGGAAGCTGTCCTTCCTTTGAGGTTACTTACTTCCTGTAGGGTTAGGGACCTTGTCCAGAAATTTGGCTTTCCCTAAATTTATTCCACATGAACTAGACACATGGCTGTCCCTCTCGACCATGTTCAGGGTTGCTTCATACAGTCTTCAGAACTGAAACAGTTAAGATTGAACCCATTTAGACCGTGTGACTCATCAAAATCTGTTAGAATTTGAAAGGTACCACTTTTACCTGAGAAATAAATGGCTTTTCAAAGGCCTAATGAAAATCTGTTTAAAGTGATATTCTTTTTGTTTGCTTCTTTGATAAAAAAAAAAAACTGCATTATTGGTGCTTTCCCCTCAAAAAAAAAAAAGCCGCTTAGTTTGCTATTAAAAGTTCTTACTGTGTTGTAATGTAGAAATTCACCTGCCTTCTGACATGGTGCTTAATCTTTTGTAATCATTTGTTGGATTCCTTTCTCAGATGCAATTTAAAGACTTTGAATAACATGGTCAGATAAAATGAAAATTATTGCGACTCGTATTTAGAGATTGCCAGTATTTCAATTCCTTTATGTTATTGTTTTCCATGATTACTTGTAGAACTAAAAGAATCCAAAGGTTCTCACAGAGGGGGGAAAGGTGACCTGAAACACAGAATTTAAGGGGTTAGGATAGTCATTTGCTGCTTTTCATTGTCCATATGTCATAAAAAGAACATTTCTAACTTATTTTTAGAAACAGAGTCAAGATTTAAATGTATTTTAAAACACATGATTTTCTCCTGGTCAGATTAGTTTCCCAATGGACAAGTATTGTATTTACTATTTTCCAAATACTCTTATAATTTCAAATAGAAATTTTAGAGTTAATGAAAGAATAGCCAGGCTTCAAAGTGCTCCCTGGCTGCACACGCAATAGCCTACCTGCTTAACTAGGTCGAAAATGGAATGGGGCCCGGTTGCTGAGTATATTTTACATATCTCACAAAGCTGAGCCTCGGGTCTGAGTGGTGACTGGAGATGCAGTCTTGTCCTCTGGCATCAGTCAAATGTGGCAGTAATTTTTGGTTTGATTTTTTGTTTGTTTGATTATGTTGTTACTGTTCTGTGTTTTTTCCTTTCTTTTATTACATTTTGCTTTGTTCCTCATTGCTTTCAGACTCTTCTCCCTGCCTTTTTAAAATTGCCTTTGTTTTCCCCATTTCTATGCCTTGACTTCCCCATTTTGGTCTCTGTACAGTCTATTCCTTATTTCTCTGGTTGTTGCAGCTTCTGAGCTAACAGAATGCTTCTGTCATGCTATGTGTTTAAAGCCTTGATTTTACTGCTGTCGTAAAAAACTAAACTTGACGTGGCTGTTGGGCTGTTATTTACAGTTTATTTCTCTCTCTGCTGCACTGGTTAAAAGGACACTGTCAAGGTATTTTTTCATAATTTTTCAAATCATTCTCCTCACTGTTTTACAATAACCCATTAAAAGCTCGACACTTAAATCTTTTCCTTTCAAAGATCCTCTCCATCACACATTCACACTGGTTTGTTGTTGTAGAGTTGCGCCTATATGTTGGGCTGGTGCCATTCGAGTTTTTGTCATTTGAAAGCGCATGTAAAAACGTCAGTTTTTTTGGTGGGGAGTGTGGGTGGACTAATGGGGAAAGCGTATGAATCAAGTGGGCTGCTCAGAAAATAGAGGGAAGAAACAAAAGGTCAATTTGGTCCCTCTAACCTTGACAGTGTCCCTTTAAATACTTCTCTACCACACACCCTGGATCCCAGTTACTGAGCCTGAGCACTGCGTACTTTCTCAGTATAAAATCCCTTATGTGATTGTCACCCTAGCTACAAAGATTAAAGCTTGTCTAAAGCAAGCCATCCAGTTGACACTGGGAGAGCTTTAATCTGTCTCATTTGCATTCTTGTGTATTGGCACCTTCTGCCCTAGGGTAGAGGCATACGTGATCTAGTCCCTCTGCTATAGCCTCCTCTTATTAGGCATTTTAGAAGCCACATATGGAAATAGCACCTTTGTGTACTCCAGGGAAACCAGGCTTGCACATTGTATCTATGATCAGTTAAGATCACATAATTACATAGATTTCACTTTGAATGTAGTTGTTTCCTTTTTGAAAGAATTAAATTTAGGCTTCTACAACTATCTTTTGTAACATCATTGGAGGAGTTGTACTAGAAATAGCAAGTTTCTGAGCAGAATTTCATTGTTCCAGTTGCTCTGTGCATGATCATCACATTGGTGTGAGGAAAAGCAACTGATGAGAAAGTGAAAGAGATTCCTAACGAGGGTCTCTCAGCAAAAGCTCTCTCTTTGGCCATGAAGTTGAATGGATAGGTCAGATGTTTTTGATCCACCAGGTCCTAGGATTGTCCTGATACATAAATGGTAACAAGCATCCAAAGCCTGAATCTGCCTCATTTCTCAACACAAAGCAGAAGATTTGTAGGAATTTAGATTTTCTTTGGGCTAAGAGTTAAGGTATCCTAATCTCTTCCATGTGTAGTCTTTTAGAACTTCATGCTTCAAGTATGGTTTTGATGAAATGTGGTATCTGTCATATTTACACATCCAAAGGAGAGATGCACTTCCCTTTTTTTTTTTTTTTTTTTGCGGTACCGGGGATTGAACGCAGGGGCATTCTACCTCCGCGCTACGCCCCCGGCCCTATTTTTTTTTTATACTTTATTTTGAAACCGGGTCTTACAAAGTTGCGGAGGGCCTCACTAGGTAGAGAGAGAGAGAGAGACGGAGAGAGAGAGAGAGCTGAGGCTGGCCACGAACCCAGATCCTCTGGTCTCCGCCTCCCAAAGTACTGGGATTACAAGCGTGCGCCACCACGCCCGGCCTCTTCCCTTTCTTTTTTAGTGCTGATTGAACTTCTCACCAGATTCCTTGTGCCCCATGATGCAGAGTGACTTGTGTGGTCAGTAGAGGGGTAGAGGCTGTGCTTCAGTCATCTGTTTACTTGCAAAGGCAAAAAACGAGTTTAAACCAGGTAGAATCTTACTGTGATGATCCTGTCAATAATCAGTCATCTCTGATTGTAAAAGGTCACTCCTCCTCGATGTTAGTGTTTACTAGGACTTACTTTAGTGTTCTTTTTTCTTGTTACCAGTTTTAGGTTGACTGTAAAGTGAGTCCATTTTGAGTCCCATTTCCCATTCAGTGCCTGGTCTATAACAGAGTTGCCTTAGACATAGTTTTTTCTCCTCTGACTGCTGCCATGAATTCAGCAGTAGGATTGCAAATAGTTTCCTTTGGGTCAGAATTAAGTAGGAGAGGGGCACAGGTCAACTGATTGATGATGTCATTAGGCAGGGGCACAGCAACGCTTCCGGCACTGTCTTGCAGCTTGATAATAGCCTACTTTGCAATTTGTTTCCTTTCTCTACAACAGTAAGGGGCCAAGCCTTCTGGTACCTCAATCACTCAGAGTCTAAGGGCTTTGGGCATTCAACTCTGAAATCATTGGTACCATGAAACATTACTCTGCAAAAGAATAAAGATGCTAGTGTTTCTTATTAATAGTCATGGATTTCACTTCTTTCTTCTATACTCCCACCTGAAATTCTGTTATCTTTGAGGGGAAGCAGATAACTTGGGCTTCTTATTTTCCCATCCTGCCACAGGAAGGCCCTCAGGTGTGTTAACATAGCTTTTGTTCTCTGAGACTTTTCTAATGTGTTGTTTGCATGTCAGCCCAGCTCAGCTCAGTGCATGTCAGCTCAGTGCACCTTGTGCTCTATGTGACTTCAGTTAGTTCCAGTGTAAATCTTGTGACCGCTAATAGGCAGAGTCCTACCTCTGAGGGCAAAAGTAGGGAGAAAGGGGAATATCAGGGCCAAAACATCTCATATCTCATTTAAATGGACTTAACCACTTCATAGAAAAGAAATTTCAAATCATTGTCCTCCAAAATTTCTCCTTTGAGATACATATTTTGACGTTTTTAAACTGTTGAGCATTTGTGTCTTCATGGATGGTTATATTTAGTCTTATAAGGACCAACTCTGCTATACTTCGGATTTTCAGGTTCCTAAAGAGAAAGATGAAATGGTAGAGCAAGAATTTAACCGGTTACTAGAAGCTACATCTTACCTTAGTCATCAACTAGACTTCAATGTTCTCAATAATAAGCCTGTGTCCCTTGGCCAGGCATTGGAAGTTGTCATTCAGTAAGTACTTTGATACAACTTATATAGTGAGTTTCATTTCTAGATTTGCTGTGTATCTTTTTTTCAGTAAATCCTAAACTAGTTTCTACTTGATTTTCATTGTTAAATCCCAAAGTAAAAACATTTAAAATAATTATATGATTCTAAGGCCCCTTTCAATTCTAAAATTAACTGCATTTGCATTGTATTTAACATAGCCTAGATAGTAATTTGCCACCAGCCAACTTTCTTTTCCTAAGTATTAGGAGTTCCAAAGGGCCTTGATACCCTTGAATGTTTTTGATGGGTGCCTGTCTTGTGCTGCGGAGCCAGCTGAGTGACTGGGACATGTGTTCTCTTTCACAGGTTACAAGAAAAGCATGTGAAAGATGAGCAGATTGAACATTGGAAGAAGATAGTGAAAACTCAGGAAGAACTGAAAGAACTTCTTAATAAGGTAGAATTCTATATTTTCTTCATAGCTAAAAAAGCTTCAGTAGGGGGAAAAGCCTTCAGTTTAGAAACTTTAAAGGCATTTTGGGTTTTTATTTCCATGAAGAGAAGGTCTGCACAGCTGGAACTCATTATTAAGAAAATAATGACTAGTGAAAGGCACTGTTTCATCTGTTAGTCTTTAGTATGGCACTGTTGATAAATTGTTGGTAGGGGAAATAGATCTTACGTCTATGTCCAGTTCCCTGTAGCTGTTCCAAAGCTGGCCCAGCGCTCCCTGCTGAACTCTAAGGAGATCAGCTCTATTGGAGTCAAGTACCCACTGATGGACGTCAACAAATCACTTGCCAGTTCATTGCCATAGTTATTTTTCTTGAGGGTTCAACATCCCCCACCTCCATTCCTCACCTGAGGACTCTTCTCTACCGCCAACTGCAAACATCACAACAGCTTAATGAGAAAGGCTCCATGGTGGTGGTGAAGGGGGCAGGGCAGGTCGAAGTTTCTAATGCAAACTCGGGGTATCCCTTGTAACTAGACTCTTGCCTTGCCCTCTCGCTCTGCCTCATTTCTTCATTCCTGTCAAAGAAGTATCTATCTCACTTCTTCATGGATTTTGGTAACAATGAAATGAGAAGAGTGGCTGGAGAACTGCCATCTGACAGGATACCTGCAGGGCCCTGTCTCAGGCTTTTGTCACCCTAGTGTTTGCCATTTTACTAGAAACCTGATAAAAGGAACCTTAGGAATGGTTCTGTAAGGTTCTTTGTGTAATGAATTGACTTTTTTTTTTTTTTTTTTTTTTTTGCGGTACTAGGGATTGAACCCAGGGGCATTCTACCTCCGAGCTACACCCCCAGCCCTATTTCTTATTCTTTATTTTGAAACAGGGTCTCACTAAGTTGTGGAGGCCTCACTAAGTAGCTGAGGCTGGCCGCGAACCCAGATCCTCCTGTCTCAGCCTCCCAAGCACTGGGATTACAAGCATGTGCCACCACACCTGGCTCAATACTTTTATTTTTTAATGAATATTCCTTCCCTCTAATTTGTTTTGGAAGGCAAGAGCCAGTCCTAGTGACCTAATAGTGTTATACATCTGTTAGCCCTTGTAAACTTGTTCCCTGTTCCCCAATGTCATGATGTGTAGAACAGGTATTTAAGGATTCCAAGTACCTTGCATAACAGTTGAGAAGAGGGAGGAGCCAGAACCCAAGGGTACATGTGATTTGGGGTCGAATTAAACTGCCCTCTGGAATGGGAAATTTGTATTTTTTTCCTCTTAGATGGTAAATTTGAAAGAGAAAATTAAAGAACTCCATCAGCAGTACAAAGAAGCCTCTGAAGTGAAGCCTCCAAGAGACATCACGGCCGAGTTCCTCGTGAAGAGCAAGCACAGGGACCTGACTGCCCTGTGCAAGGTGCGCGTGGGCGAGCCTGAGGCTTTACTGGGGCTCCCAGGAGCCAGGCTTGGTACACAAGGCCGTGGGATGCGTAATGGGTTAGTTTGGTTTGAGGTTTGCTTTTTCTGCAGAATCCTTGCCATAACTGTTTAGAATAATAGTAATGAACATGGGATTTAGTCATTTGGAGTCAAACTGGTTTAAATCCCTAACTTGGGATCTTCTATTCTTGTGACCTTGGGCTCCTTAATTACCTCATCCATATCATGGTGTTAATAATAGCTAGCTTGTAGGGTAATTGTGAACTTAAATATAAAGTACATATTCTAAGTTGCTTATCCCAGTGCTGGGACATGGTATATGCCCAGGAAATGGGAGTAGCTATTATTTTTTCACCCTTATTTTATAGTACTCTACTAGTATTTCTTTCCTTCCTTCCATTTCTCGTGTGTGTGTGTGTGTGTGTGTGTGTTATGGAGTATGGAACCCAGGGCATTCTGCCTCTGAACTACACCCCCCAGCCCTATATTTTTAAATTTAAAAACAGGGTCTTACTAAGTTGTGAGGGCCTTGCTAAGTTGCTGAGGCTAGCCTTGAACCTGTGATCTTTCTGTCTCAGCCTCCAAAGTACTGGGACTACAAGCATGTACCATGTTTCCTTATTTTCTCCTTCTGCATGCTCTTGTCCTTTCCCTCTTATCTCAGGGTCACAACTTGTCTCCAAAATAAAAAACCCCTGAGATCACCCATTTTTTGTGGGTTTTTGTGGGAGGGGTACTGGGGATTGAACTTGTACCACATTTTATCTCTCAGCTACACCCCCAGCCCTATTTTATTTTTCATTTTGAAACAAGGTCTCACTAAGTTGTGGGGGGCCTCACTAAGTTCCTGAGGCTAGTCACGAACCTGCGATCCTCCTGTCTCAGCCTCCAAGTACTGGGATTACAAGCATGTGCCACCACACCCAGCTTATTATTTATTTATTTATTTATTTATTTATTTATTTATTTATTTATTTACTTACTTACTTACTTACTTACTTACTTACTTACTTACTTATTGGTGCTGGGGATTGAACCCAGAGGCATTCTACCTCCAAGCTACATTCCCAGCCCTATTTTATTTCTTATTTGGAAACAGGGTCTCACTAGGTTGCTGAGAGCCTCGCTAAATTGCTGAGGCTGGCTTTGAACCTATGATCCTCCTGTCTCGGCCTCCCAAGTACTAGGATTACAAGTGTGCTTCACCACGCCTGGCTTAATTTTTTTATTTTGAAACAGGGTCTCACTAAGTTGCAGAGACTGGCCTCAAACCTGCAATCTGCCTATCTCAGCCTCAAGTGCTGGGATCACAGGCGTGCACCACCATGCCCAGCTCACCCCAGTCTTTCTACACATGATCTGATAGCTGAACTTTCAGGATAAATCATATTCACATAATTTTTAAAATTTTATCAGGAATATGATGAATTAGCTGAAACACAAGGAAAGCTAGAAGAAAAACTTCAAGAATTGGAAGCTAATCCCCCAAGGTAAGGAAAATAAACTCAAACAATCAGAAGGATAGCTTTGACTGTTCTTTCTGTGTTGGATGTATTTATGTATGTATGTATGTATGTATTTTTGGGTACTGGGGATTGAACCCAGAGGCATTCTACCTCTGAGCTACACCCCCAGCCCTATTTTTTATTCTTTATTTTCAAACAGGGTCTCACTAAGTTGCGGAGGGCCTCACTAAGTAGCTGAGGCTGGCGGTGAACCTGTGATCCTCCTGTCTCTGCCTCCCAAGTACTGGGATTATAAGTGTGCGCCACCACGCCTGGCTTCGATGTTGGATTTAGAGGAAAAATTAGAAAGCACAGTGAACTTTTATTTATATTCAGGAAGTGTATTTTAAATTGCTTAATGAATAGAAAATATCTGTAAACATAGGTCTACTTGTCAGGTTTCTATATCCTTTACTCTTATGTTTTTAATGTGTAAGAATGTCTTAGCTAGCTAGACAGATTATCTGAGAAAATAGCCCTTTCTGTATGATATGATTTTGGATAAAGATGTAGTAGATGGAAATTGTCTTGAGTGTGAAAGAAAGTGCTGCTGCTTTGAATTTCCAGGGAATAGGAAGGTACTATACTTTATTTCCATTGGAATTTGGACAGTGACTGCATGCTGATAAACTCTCTGTATGCAGAAGTCTTTTGTTCTATAGTCAGGGATGCTACCCATCCTTGCAGAGAAGTCTAAGACAAGAAGTTTTTTTTTTTTTTTTTTTGCAGTACTAGGGATTGAACCCAGGGGCATTCCACCTCCGAGCTACATCCCCAGCCCTCTTTTTTATTCTTTATTTTGAAACAGGGTCTCACTAAGTTACGGAGGCCTAAGTGGCTGTGGCTGGCTGTGAACCCGGATCCTCCGGTCTCAGCCTCCTTAGTACTGGGATTACAAGCGTACACCACCACGCCCAGCAGACAAGAAGTTTTTACAGTAAACTTTGATAATGCAAGAAGACTTAGTATAAAGAAATCCCCACACACACAAATGGGGCTCCACTGTAATTTGCTTTCTGAGGTGAGCTTGTCACTGCTCTAGGTGCCAGGGATAAAGCAGTTAATAAGACAGATATGATCTTACCTCCTTTACTTATAATTTCTTCGTATAAGGCACAGTCCCTGTCCAGGCTCTATGCTGCAGCATATTTACTGAGACCTTCATGTGTGCCGAGTAGGAATAGAGGTGATGTCTTCTATTAACCCCGTGCTTCCTTGTCCTTATTTTCCAGTGATGTGTATCTCTCGTCAAGAGACAGACAAATACTTGATTGGCATTTTGCAAATCTTGAGTTTGCTAATGCCACACCTCTCTCTACCCTCTCCCTTAAACATTGGGATCAGGTAAAATTCCTTTATCATTTATTTTGTTGCACATATCTAAGAGAAATTGAATGTGCGTATGTGTTTTCAGACAGCTTTAGTAAGGGTATCATTTTTATGCACACAGTGAAATTCACCCATGAATTAAGTGAGCCATTTGATTTGCCAAACTTCTATAGTCATGATATAGAACATTTCCATCATCCTGAGACATTCTCTCCTGCCCCTTTGCAATTAATCACCCATCGTTGGGCTCCTGCCCCAAACAACCATTGGTTTGCTTTCTGCCACTATAATTTTGCTTGTTCTGCAATTGCATATAAATCGTACAATACATATGTAGCCTTTTGTGTAACTCATTTCACTTAGCATAAAGTTTTTGAGATTTCATTTTTATTGTGCTTATCTGTAGCTTGTTCCTGTTTATTATTTAGTAGAATTCCATTGTAAGGATGTAACACAGATGGTTTATTCATTCACTGGTATACTGGGTGGACATTTCAGTTGTGTCCATTTGGGGGCTATTAATGAAACTGCTGTGAACAGTCATGTCTTTCTCTTGAGTAAATACCTTGGCGTAAAATTGCTAAACAATTGCTAAATAAATAAACAAAGTTTATTTATTTATTTATGTATTTATTTTTTGGTGGTACTGGGAATTGAATCCAGAGGAATTCTATCTCTGAGTTACACCCCCAGCCCTATTTTGTTTTTTGGGGTTTTTTTGGGAAACAGGATCTCACTAAGTTGTTTAGGGCCTCACTAACTTGCTGAGACTGGCCTCAAACCTGTGATCCTCCTGTCTCAACCTCCCAAGTACTGGGATTACAGGCATACGCCACCATGCCTGGCTGTTTTCTTCCCTTTTTATTGTTGGCACTGGAGTTTGAACCCAGGGCCCCGTGCATGCTAAACACATGTTCTACCACTGAACTACACCCCTAGCCCCTTGGCTTTATTCCTTTTATACTCTGAAAAATGTTTTGTCTTATTTGAGCTCATCAAAAAGGTTTTCTGTATTTTCCTCTAGAAGCTTTGTGGGCTCAGCTCTTACGTTTAAGTCTAAATCCAGAGTTCATTTTTATGTATAGCGAAGGAGAGAGTAGGATTCATATTTTTCCATACAGCTATCTAATTATTTCAGCACTATTATTTTTTCATTTATCTTGGATCTTTTGTTGAAAATCAACTGCCATGTAAATGTGAATCTATAGTTTACTCTCTTCTGTCATTTATTAGCCTGTGTACCACACTATCTCAATTGCTGTTGCTTTATAATAAGTCTTAAAATCAGGTAGTATAAGCCAGTTGTGGTGGTGCAGGCTTGTCATCCCAGTACTTGGGAAACTGAGACAGGATTGCAGGTTCGAGGATAGCCTTATTAGAAAGTAGTGAGACTTTCATCAATCTAATGAGACTCTGTTTCAAAACTAGATTAAGTAGGGCTGGGGGTGTAACTTGGAGGTAGAATCCCCCTGAGCTCAATCCCCAGTACCGTCACCAAAAAAAAAAAAAAAAAAAAACCCAGGTAGTGTAACTTTTGCAACTTTATTCTTTTTTTAGAATTGTTTTAGCCATCTTAGTATTTCCATAAAATTTTCGAGTCAACTTGTCTTTTTATTTTTGGAACTGGTGATTGAACCCAGGGTCATTCTTCTACCTCTGAGCTATACCCCCAGCCCTATTTTATTTTTTTATTTTGAAACAGGGTCTCACTAAGCTGTGGAGGGCCTCACTAAGTTGCTGAGGCTGGCCACGAACCTGCGATCCTTCTATCTCAGCCTCCCAAGTACTGGGATTACAAGCGTGCACCACCACACCCGGCTACAACTTGTCAATTTTTACAAAAAATTCCTTCCAGGATTTTTATTAGGAGGACTTGAAATCTCTAGATCAATTTAAGGTGAATTGCCATCTTAATATTGTCTTCTAATCCTTGAGCATGGTATACCTTTCCATTTACTTAGATTTTCTTGATCTCAGCAATGTTTCGTAGTTCCCAATATACAGGGCTTACCTACTTTCTACTAAATTTATTTTAAATATGATTTATACAGGGCTTCTTGAATATTCAAAATACCAATCGTAAGCTGGGCATGGTGGCGCATGCCTATAATCCCAGTACTTGGGAGGCTGAGACAGGAGGATCATAGGTTCAAGGACAGCCTCAGCCACTAGTGAGACTCTTGTCAACTTAGTGAGACCTTGTTTCAAAATAAAAATTGAAAAAGGGGCTGGGGTATAGCTTGGAGGTAGAATGCCCCCAGGTTCAATCCCCAGTACCACAAAAAAAAAAACAAACTTTAAATTTTAGACTTTGGCCAGACTTAGACTCTATAGAAGTAAGTTTTTACTTATATATTTTAGTTTTCATCATATGTTTTCCTAGTAAAATTATTTTGACTTCTTAATCTTTACACTGTGCACGCAGTAAGGGTTGGATTTGTTAGTAGTAAAAACCTTGCAGAATTATCAGTTCCTATGTATTTTTTCATGTGTGTTAGCTTTGTTACTGTGATAGAACACCTGAGAAAGTCAGCTTAAAGAAGAAGAGATAAAGGTTGGTGGTTTCAGTCCGTGGTCAGCTGGCTCCTTGCTTTGGGCCTGTGGTAAGGCAGAGCATTATGGCAGAGGGCTTGGTGGAACAGAACTGATCATCTCCTTGCAGCCACCTGGAGCAGAGAGGGGAGGGAAGAAGGATCCAGGGATAAAATATGCCCTTCAAAGGCATGCTCCCAGTGATCCACCTCTCCCAAGAGGCCTTTCTCCTAAAGCATCCCCCTCCTCCCAGCAGCAGCAGCACCTGAGGACAAAGCCTTCAACACAGGAGCCTTTGGGGTCATTCCAGATACAGGCCGTAACATCATGTAAATACTAAGGCCCTTCTAGTTGTTGATTTATATTTGAAGTTTCATACATATCTTTATAATAGCACTAACTTTTGTATGTAGGTAGTTTTTCATCTGATCTGTGTGGGGAGCAGATAAGTCACTAGTGTAAGATTCTTGCTTCCAGCTCAATATTTTTATCTATTTCAAAAAAATTAAGGTATGTTTTCTCCAAAGATTTCATGAACTAAGAAATACTGTGACTAGGTTTCTCTCTATAGGAAATATTTCAGTAAACTCAAATAAATAGATGATTTTGGAGATTCTTGACTTCCATAGATTATCTTGTGTCTCTCTTCATAATCTTGGATTGTGCCATCTAGTTTGACTGACTCTAGTTTTTAAAAATGTTCCTCAACTTTAAAATCTGTAAGTTTAAGGAATAAAAACAGATTTTGCTCATAGGTAAAGAAAGATGCAGTTAAGGACAGTGAATTTGATATCTACGAATCTGTAATGCATTCGGAAGCCAAATAAATAAACTTCCGTGCTGCCTAATCATCTGAGTTTTCACACCTGTCCCGTGGATGGTCTGGGCTTGGTGGTGTAGGACTGTGACAATACAAACTCTCTCTAGGGAAAAAGAAACTGCTTTTGTCCTCCTCAGATGAGGGACTTGTTGGTGATTTTTT
Source organism: Glis glis (assembly GCA_004027185.1). Taxonomy (NCBI): domain Eukaryota; kingdom Metazoa; phylum Chordata; class Mammalia; order Rodentia; family Gliridae; genus Glis; species Glis glis. The sequence goes on from PVJS01005463.1 coordinate 36,813, forward strand.
TTTATCTTTTTCCTTGGGCAAATGTAGTTGAATATTGCTTAATTATTTAATTTTTGGCTTAAAATATTGACTGTCCCACAGTTTGTATTTTTAAGCATTGTCATACAAAACTCAGAGCAAATGGCACAGATTAGATAAAGAAAATGTGGAACTAGATCCCTTTCTCTCCTTGTTAGGATGACGACTTTGAGTTCACTGGCAGCCACCTGACGGTGAGAAACGGCTACTCCTGTGTGCCTGTGGCTTTAGCAGAAGGCCTCGACATTAAACTGAACACAGCAGTGCGACAGGTTCGCTACACAGCCTCAGGTACGTGACTGCGGGATAGGTAAGAGCTCTTCCTGGAAATGGGAGTACTTGTCTTCTGTTGAATATGACCTACAGCAAGAATAACAGGCATATTTCCTTGTAAAGTGTTTTAGAAATGGTGATTGCTAGGTGAAATTTTTGGATTTACAAATGATTGGCCTGTGGAGACTTTGGAGGTTCTAACCTCAGTTTTATAAACCAGGAAATTGAGATTTAGAGTTTCCAATTTGTGTGTGAATTCGTTTGGTATTAAAATAACAGCCAGTGAGTTTGGATCTAATTTTGCTAATTATATTTGTAAACATGGGGATTCACAACTCCATTAGGGCTCATTGCTTACGTCCATTCTGACTCTTCTATCAGAAGGGCTCATTTGTTTAGGCTGGTTCCTAGTTCTAGAGCAGTCCTGCAACTAAGTTGACTTCAAAGATGGAGTGGCCCTGTGAGTCCTCTGAGGAACGTTCACTGTCCTTGTTATTGCTACTTTCAGAGTATGTTTAACATGGAGTGCAGAGAACCTGTTGTCCAACCACCTTGGCATCGATAGTTTTAAACTCCTTAGAATAGCTGGTCACCTCCCTCAGGGCCCTCCAGTGACTGCCTGGGCATGAGGAGCGGGAGACGGAGCCACTGGCCCTAACCTCTGTAGCCCCTTTCCTAGAGTTGCTGATATCACCACAAATGTTAGTTCATTTTTACAGCACTGAAATAATTTTCCATTTGGTTTTCCTGTCAAAGGCAGCTTCTGGCTGATGGTGTTGAGGTCTACAGCCTTTAAATAGCCTTTTGCAGGCAGATGGGCAAAAAGTGAGAACTAATGTCACTTTCCCTAGTTTTGCAGCCACAAAGTGGGCATGTACTGAGCACTCATACTTATTTTGAGCTGTGTGTGTGTGTGTGATCCTGCTATCTTGGCCTCCCAGGTACTGGGATTACAGGCCGGTGCCACCATGCCAAGCTCAGTACCCTCTCCAAGGTCAACTTTGAGCTCGTTCATATTCTGACAAGCAGCATCACAGTGTGTTCTCAGAAAGTGTGTGTACCGCAGTTTGAGGCTGTGTCCTTAGATCTGTGTCACAGGCTTTAGGTGTCAGTTTCTTGGTCCTTAATGAGCAGCTAACTACAATGGAAAGGCACTGCTTCATTTGGGACGCACAGTTTACTCTTGATTTTGTTCTAAATTACTTCCCTTTGGTAAGTGGTAAGATCTTTCATTAGTACAGCAAGTGATGAGTGCATGAGGAAAGCAGGCTAGTATGGGGCAACAATCAAAGATTTGATATTAACTATGAGGACTTGTATCCTGGCAGTTCTTACCTGTGCAGGCTTAGACTCAATCTGTTTTATATGAAAAACGAAGACGACTACCTATCTCATAGGCATGTAGTCAGAATTAGATGAATAGCATGTAGGTCCTATTGTTCACTAAGTGTTCAGTGTCCAATAAAATCTCTCACCGATCTCTCTAGGATGTGAAGTGATCGCTGTGAACACCCGCTCCACGAGTCAGACCTTTATTTATAAGTGTGATGCAGTTCTCTGTACCCTTCCCTTGGGCGTGTTGAAGCAGCAGCCACCAGCTGTTCAGTTTGTACCACCTCTTCCAGAGTGGAAAACATCTGCAGTCCAAAGGATGGGATTTGGCAACCTTAACAAGGTGACGGGCTCTGGGCCCCATCTGCACACACTTACTGTGCACACACCAGTCCTACTACTGTCAACTCAGCGAGATTGAGGGGTTGTGTTGTGTACATTTGGTAATGCTCTTAGTTGTATCTGGTCATGGGCTGAGGCCTGTCAGTTTATTCCCCTGGTGCCTATCAAATTGTATAGTGTAGCCGGGCGTGGGGGTGCATGCTTGTCATCCCAGTACTTGGGAGGCTGAGACAGGAGTATTGCAGGTTCGCAGCCAGCCTCAGCAACTTTGTGAGGCCCTCTGCAACTTAGTGAGACCCTGTTTCAAAATAAAGAATAAAAAAAATAGGGCTGGGGGTGTAGCTTGGAGGTAGAATGCCCCTGGGTTCAATACCCAGTACCGCAAAAAAAAAATTTTTGTATAGTGTCCAAATGCACTATTGTCTTGAGTAGTTTCACAAACCAAGCAAAAAAATTCATAAATGTCATCCTAAGAAGGACATTTATGATGGATTTCTAGACACATCAAAAGTAGACTAGGAATGCCAAACATGGTGATGCAAGCCTGTAATCCCAGTACTTGGGCTGAGACAGGAGGATTGCAGGTTCGTGGCCAGCCTCAGCAATTTACAGTGAGGCCCTCCGCAACTTAGACCGTTTCAAAATAAAAAATAAAGCTGGGTGTGGTGGCGCATGCTTGTAATCCCAGTACTTGGGAGGCTGAGACAGGGATCACATGTCAAGGCCAGCCTCAGCAACTTAATGAGGCCATCCACAACTTCGTGAGACCCTATTTCAAAATAAAAAATAAAATAGGGTTGGGGTTGTAGCTCAGATGTAGAATGCCCCTGAGTTCAATTCCCAGCACCACACATTTAAAAAAAAAAAAAGTAGACTAGACTAGGAGAGACTGAGGAAGAAGTGCTTTCTGCTGAGGAACAGAAACACTTCAAGAAAGCTATGTTCTGAGCCTGCAGCAGCTCACGCGCCCCTTCTTCTGATAGGTGGTGTTGTGCTTTGACCGGGTATTCTGGGACCCGAGCGTCAATTTGTTCGGTCATGTCGGCAGTACGACTGCCAGCAGGGGCGAGCTCTTCCTCTTCTGGAACCTCTATAAAGGTAACTGCTTTCTAGTTTTAATTTTTTTCGTATTCTTATAGGAACACAGAATTAGGAATATTCAGGGTTTTCTCACCTATATATACCTTAATTTTTCTTTTTATTAACTTAATAAGCAATTCCTAAAATCTCTTCAGGTGTCAGGAAGAGAACACATGAAAAGAAGACTCCCCTCAGCTGGGAGGGACAGGCCCCAGGAGCCCTCCTGCAAGAGGAGCTGTGTCCTCATCCTGAGACTGTCACATCCGGCTTGTCCCTTCCCCTAGAAAGTGTTTTTACATCCTGTCTCCTGTTCAGTTACTTTCCTCTGATTGGTCTGCTCTGAACTCTGGATAGATGTAAGCAAAGGATATGAGCAGATCCTGACTGCGCAGCAGTGCTTAGCCCACTCGACTCGGCCTCCTCCCTGCCTGGTAGAGAAGTGTGCTCACCCCCAGGACCTCTACCCCACACTCCACACTGCTCTCCCGCCCCAGCGCAGAGCTGCTCCCCTCTCCAGCCGGGCATCGGGGCAGCGCCAGCCTCACCCCTCAGAGCTGTGGACGGCTCTGCGCCGCTCCGCCTCCCAGGCCACTCTCTCTTCTTGCCTGGCTGTTGCCAGTAGTTACCACTGCTCTCCTGGCTTTTGTTTTTTGTTGGCCTTCCGTGCAAAAGGGAAACATTCAAACTCCTTATCATGGCTCTTACTAAGCCCCTCTTAATCTAGCCCTTTTCTGCTTTCTTCTTGTCAGTCCCCCCACTCCTCAGCTCCGGGCACATTTGTCCCCCACAGATCCTGGGATGTGCCATGCTGATTTCTACTTCAGGGCCTCTGTGTCCTATGGCCTAGGCCACTGGTTTCTTCTTCCTTCCCAACCTGGCTCACTCTGTTCAGCCTTTAGGCCTTGAGCTAAATGTCAGTATTTCAAAGGTGTCTTCCAGGACAAACATACCTCCACTGCCTTGAATCTGAATTAAGTCTCTGTGTTCTGTCCTGTGTCCTGTATTTTCATAGCTTTTTTCACAGTTCATAATTATCTTTGTCATTATTTATCTGTTGCTCTAATGGAGTATAGTCTAGCTTGTATCTCTTATATCCCCAAGCTCTAACCCTGTGCCTGCCTTGTAAGTCTGCTGCATAAATATTCTCCAGATGGGTGGTTAAGGGAGCGATGGCTTGGAGGGGCCTGGGTACCTGCAAGGGATGTGTTCATCATCACGGAACTATCTGAGGTGGTCGGGGCTAAGAATTTTATGCCTGAATGTCAAGATAGTGTTAGTTTTCTTCTGCTAGTCAGGACTGCTGTGTTCTGTGAAGTGAGGAGCAGTGACGTGCCTGTGAGTCCTACTTCTCTCACACTGGGACCTCGCTAGCTCCCTGCTGGCCAATTTCTGGAGATAGAGTCCAGAAAAATAATGTTTCTGGCATTTGAGTGGCGCTGCCTGTCTCATCAGATTTCAGAGCACCAAGAACAAAGTGGGACCCGGCAGAACGGTTCTTGAGAAATGTCTGTAAAATATACCCTAGAATTGTCCTCTTTCTCCAGCTCCAATACTGTTGGCACTGGTGGCAGGAGAAGCTGCTGGCATCATGGAAAACATAAGTGATGATGTGATTGTTGGCCGGTGCCTAGCCATTCTCAAGGGGATTTTCGGTAGCAGTGCAGTGCCCCAGGTAAGTGGGGGGGGGGCAAGTAGGGATCCAGGTTCAGATTAAACCAGAGTTTGGCTTCTTTAATGTATTTGCAGCAAAAGTTCTTGGTCTTGACAGTTCCAGTTTCAGAATTGAAAATTGCGTGCTGGGTTTACGTGAATTTTAATGTCAGGAGCTTGTGCCCTACAAATGGCATTTAGAAGAGTCCCCAGAAGATGAGCCTGGAATCCCTTATAGACTCATAGCTGCATTTCCCCTCTGCCTGTGGGGGCACCACCCCGCCTTCATACAGGATGACCAAGCTCCAGTGAGCACCTCAGGGAAGTCTTAAGAGTCCCTTGGTATTTTAAATTCTTTTGGCCCATTTTTTAGCCTCTTATGATTTCTTTGAGGGAAGAGGTATTAATGCTTCATGTTCTCTTGAGAACAAAGGTCAAGTCCTGTGTAGATCTCTGGACTCATAGACAACAGGAAGGCATAGACAACAGGAAGGCATAGACAACAGGAAGGCATCGCAAGCCCCTTAAAGTCGCTTGCCTCAGTGCAGCTTAAAGCAGCACGTTCATTCCCCCGTCCCTCGTGTCTCATGCCCCCCACGTACCCACCCACCTCTGCTTTCCCACCTCCCAGAGGTGACTGGATTGTCCTTGGTATCTGTCTAGTAATGACCTTTTTGCTCATGATTTTTCCATTAGCCCAAGGAAACTGTGGTGTCTCGCTGGCGTGCTGATCCCTGGGCCCGGGGCTCCTACTCCTATGTCGCCGCGGGATCATCTGGAAATGACTACGATTTAATGGCTCAGCCCATCACTCCCGGCCCCTCCATCCCAGGTGCCCCACAGGTGAGAAGCTGGAAATGCTGCTGAGTTTACTCAGGAAGGGGTAGTACCCCAAGATCTTGGGCTAGAAATGATGCCATTGATTCTTTTTTAGATTTTAGTTCTATCCTTAGACCCTTTCAGATAACCAAGAACAAAGTAAAAGGAGCAGTATTATTTGTGTCTGACTTCCCTTATTTTGGCTTTGTAAATATAGGCAGTCAGCATTCAAGATGAGAGTCCAGAGCGTATGCAAGTCTGTAATTGTTTTTCCTATCCAGTTTTCCCCCATTAAAAAAAAATCTTAGCCGGGCGTGGTGGCGCATATTTGTAATCCTAGTACTTTTGGGAGGCGAGACTGGAGAATCGCAGGTTCAAGGACAGCCTCAGCAATTTAGTTAGGCTCTTAGCAACCTAGTGAGACCGTTTCCAAATAAGAAATAAAAAATCGGTCTGGGGATGTAGCTCGGAGGTAGAATACGCCTCTGAGTTCAATTCCCAGTACCACAATAAATAAATAAACAAACAAACAATCTTTAGGTATGTTACCATTTTAGAGCAAATCATAGGATTGTTGCAGGGTGTCAATCACTAGTGGCTTCCAGGACATGCCCCTGAGAAATAGTCTGTCCTTATCTGGACTACGCCAGACCTTGTTCCAGCAAGCAGTAAGGGTTCCTAGGTATCATAGCTGGGATACGTGGCCTGCTGTGAACTCAGAGGCGAAAGAGTTCCTGATGAAGACTGGTTCAAGCTGGGTGTGATGGCACATGCCTATAATCCCACTACTTGGGAGGCTGAGACACAAAGATCACAGGTTTGAGGCCAGTGCACAGTAACTTAGCAAGACCCCGTTTCAAAACAAAGGGCTAGGGGTGGAGCTCAGAGGTAGAATACCCTTGGTTCAGACCCCACCACCACAACACACGCAAGACTGGTTCAGAGTAGTTAAGACACTACCCCACCCTTAGTAGGTACTACATGAGGTAAAGAAAACTAGAATTTTGAGCATCAGTAAACTGATAAATATGAACAGATGCAGTTAATAGGTATTACTCTAGAGCTGAGGTTGGGCTATTTTATTATCCCATTTCTAATTTTGTCAATCTTAAATGCTTCATGCAAGAAAGACTTGGGTAGAAATGATGAACTAATTAGAAAGGGGGGAAAATAAAAGTAGAGCTGGGCGTTGTGGCGCATGCCTGTAATCCAGTATTTGGGAGGCTGAGACAGGAGGGTCTCAAGGCTGCCTTCAGCAATTTTGAGTCCCTATTTCAAAAATTTAAAAAAAGTGCTGGGGTAGAATAAATAGAGCCCAAAGAGAGCCGGATGTGGTGACACAGGCCTGTAATCCCAGTATTTGGGAGGCGGAGACAGGAGGATCACAGATTTGAGGACGGCCTCAGCAAGTACTGAGACTCTTAACCTAGTGAGACCCTCTTTCAAAATAAAAATGAAATAGGACCGGGGGTATAGTTTGGAGGTAGAATGCCCCTGGGTTCAATCCCCAGTACAAAAAAAAAAAAGAATACAAGTAGCCGGGTGTGTGGGTGCACACCTGTAATCCCAGCTACTCAGAAGACTGGAGCAGAATTGCAAGTCTAAGGCCAGTCTGGGCAACTTAGCAACACCCTATCTCAAAGAGAATGTTTATTTGCAACCTGCTGATTTTTTCCCCCTGAAATAGCCAATCCCACGACTCTTCTTTGCGGGAGAACATACAATCCGGAACTACCCAGCCACAGTCCATGGTGCTCTGCTGAGTGGACTGCGAGAGGCAGGAAGGATCGCAGACCAGTTCTTGGGAGCCATGTACACCCTGCCTCGCCAGGCCGCGCCAGGTGTCCCTGCACAGCAGTCTCCGAGCATGTGAGGCGGGTGTTCTGAAGAGGCTGGGTGTGGTTTTGTTGCGTAAGCGAAGCTCTTCTGGCAATACTGGATCCCACTGAGAAGCTCCTGTCCTGGCGTCTGGGCTCACCGTCTGCTGAGGGCGCCCCATCCGACAAAGGAGGTTTCCTCCTGTGACTTACTGCACAGGGAGGAACTTGTCCGTTCGTTTGGAATTACATTCTTCATAAAGATAGAGGCAAGTGGTGTCACATCTTTGTCTCTTGGTGTTTGGTTGTTTTTATATTTTGAGAATAAAACTTCATACAAAATTAGTCCTTTTGTTTCCGCTTTGGGTGGGAGTTGTTTAAAAGAGAACAATCTATTCTCTCACAGTTCTGGATGGCCAGAGTCTAAAATGGGTCTGCAAGGCTGTGTTCACTGTGGAGGTTCTTAGGGGAGAATCCACTTCCTTGCCTTTCCCAGCTTCTAGTGGCTGTTTGGCGCATGGTGCTGTCCCTTGTAGCCAGACTCTGTCTCCCTCTGAAAGGACACTTGTGTTGACACTTAAGGCCCCTACACCATTCAGGGTACCCTCCACATCTCAGAGTCCTTATGTCTTGCAAAGCCTCCTCTGCTGTAGAAGGTTAAGGTAATGACTTTTACAACAAGAAGGGAATAGTAGCATCCCTTCTTTGAGGTTCCTAACAGATAATCTGCTTCTGGAAATCAGATTTTACTTGTGTTCACCAATTCTTTACAATTGAGTCTAAATGAAGTTTTATAAGGCACATTGTATTGGTGGTCTGGTTGGAAGACAAAACTAACTAGAACTGTGATGTAAAAGTGCTAACCACATACAGTACAATGTGGGCTTTGAGCATCTTTCATGTGCATCCCAGCTCTGCTGCCAACGCTGTTACATGAGAGGGCTAATTAGGGTGTCTGACCTGGTGGTTGGTGCTTTTTAGGAGTTTTTTGTTTTGGTTTGGTTTTTTTTTTGCGGTACTGGGGATTGAACCCAGGGGCATTCTACCTCTGAGCTACACCCCCAGCCCTATTTTTTATTCTTCATTTTGAAACAGGGTCTCGCTAAGTTGCGGAGGGCCTCACTAAGCAGCTGAGGCTGGCCGCGAACCCGGATCCTCCAGTCTCAGCCTCACAAGTACTGGGATTACAAGCATGTGCCACTATGCCCGGCTGGAGTTTTGTTTTATAATAAACAGTTTAGGCGATGACTGCTTTTTGTGACAACACCTGAAAAGAAACTGTAGCAAAGTAGTAGCTGCTGACAGACTCAGATCAGGGACGCCAGTCCTCAGCATATCCTCTTCCCCGCAGCATCAATACCTGGCATGGTGTTTTACCTAAGTGGTGAAATGCAGAGGTGACAGCCGTACACAGATGACATCAACAAAATCGGCACCACTGACTCACGCTGAGCGTGTGGAAACAAGGGAGCTTTATTGGTTACATATTGTGCTGCAGAGCCAACAGAGAGCATTAGAGCCAGAGGATACATGCAACAGGCAGCTTCAACTATACACATGCATCCCAGGAGCCCCGAGCCACTGCTCATGGCTTTGCCCTGGCTTCCAGACACAGGTTCTGGCCTCCTTGGACCCACGCTTGGAGCAGGAATGTAGAAGCTGCTGCACCTAGACCCCAAGGGCCAGGGCGAGGCCAGAGCACCTGCCTGAGCAAGTAGGTATGGACCACAGACGGGCGCCCCCGCAAAGGGGCCCATGATGCAATAAGTTTATTTGAAGGCTATCTTCCTAGCCCTCCCAATCTTTAAAATACAAAAAATAGACTTTATTCTCTTAAAAATACATTCCGTTCAGTACATGTTCTGAGCTGGGAAGCAGCAGGAAAGTAGGGCCCCTTTCCTATGGTCTTGGTTGAGGCTTTGAGGAGAACCCTGTTCCCCACTTGGGGTATTCAAAAGATAATCCCTAAAAGCAGCTCTTCCAAAGCAGTCTTGTCAGAGTAACAACAAACCCACACCAACGAAGGCAGCCAGGACCCAGCCTCGGTTCCTTGTGCCTTTACTGGGGAGTGGTAGCACTTGGCACTGACCCACTAAATCTAAAGAACTAAAACTGGCCCAGGACAAGTCCAAGAACCCTGTGGACCCTCCCACCCCCAGCACCAGGAGGGTGACAAGCTGTGTGCAAGTGTGCCTGCAGCCAGGACGAGGCCGCGGCTCCATTCACGTCCCTTGAGCCCACACCGTTTCCTTGCCTCTCAGAAGCAAAACTTGCCCCGGCTCCTCTGTCCACCACCCCTTTAGCTTTTTCTGGTGGTTTTAGTATCGGTGGCAAGAGACACAGCAGCAAGTGAAGAAACCAGCTCTTGGTATGAGCCAGCTCTACTTCCTCCAACCAAGCAGCTCTGTGGGGCCGCGTTCCCCAGCTTCACTAGGAAACCGCCCCCCACGAACACACGCAGCCACACACCTGCCAGCACACTGGACTAGAGCCAGACTGCAGAAGAGGCCTGTCATACAAGGGCGGTTGCTGGCTGGGACAGTGGGAACATTTGGCTTAATTAGACAACTACTCAGTTACCAGGTCGTCCCTCCACTTGGACCCTACTTTCCTCCATAACCCCAGATCATGAGGCCTGGGTCCAAATGGCCACACCTTGGTTGCTTTTTAAAAAAATGTGCCTTCCGACTTTGGAATCAGAGCCAGCCTTGCCAGCCATCTGAAGCTCAGAAGAACTGAGCCTCCAGCCTTCACATGCTAGTACAAATGTTATTTCCTGCAATGTTGAGAATATTTAAAAATAAAATCTATTTTACAGGGTTCTAGAAAGTGTGCAGATTAAAGAAACAAAATATTTATCCTGAAATAATTGTTACAATCAAACCCTATTGCACTCAGATTTCAAAATGGCAGCCCCAGTGAAAGGGCACCACAGCTGTCCCTTTTCCACAGCGCATTTTGAGTAGCAGCAGATGTTGGTACTGCTGAAATGTGGAAAGATCCAGACTTTGGCACCAGAAGCTACAGCACCAGAATCCAGGGCTCCAACACCCAAAGACAAAATGGTTGGCGAGATCTTTTTAGGCATGGTGCGGCACCCTTCTGTTCCCGTCAGCAGAGAAGAGCCACAGACTTGCTTCTGTGCCCTCTCTTGACCACCACAGAGGTCAATTTTCTGTGAACTCTCAGGGCTGCCAACCGGTGAAGGAGAATGGCGGAGAGGCTGCAGGGGAGGGGTTGCAGCCTTGAGTGAGCAAGTTTATGGCCAGCAAGTGACCCGGGAGAAGCAGCAAGAAGGTATCTTAAAAACAGCATCCTAGGCTGCGCGTCTGAGGTGGGATGTGGAGGAAAGGCAAGCCACGTGACAGTGCCTTTAGATTGGTGGAACTCCAGAAAGCAAAACTATGAGCAAGACATTGCTGTCCCTGGAGGTCAGGTAGGCAGGTGTTCCTAAGCCGCCTCAGGACAGCCGTGTCTGGTAGACAAGGGCAGGGTGAACGCCAGGGTCGCGCTGAGTGAAAGGAAGCAGGGAAGCCATTCAGTCCTCCTGAGAAAGTCCCGAGTCGTCCCTCGGTTGCCAGCAAACTCACAGGAGAAGAGCAGGAGCCATACAGATGTGCTATGGAAAGCAGTTGGCTCAACAGCCGGAGATACGTGTGGCCCTGAGACCATCCCTCCAACTCCTTCACTTCACAGTTGGAATGCAGGGCTAGGAGCTTCTCTGCACTCAGCCCCGTGAGACATGAATACAGGGAAACTAAAAAGCATAAGGCCCAGAAAGACAACTGAAGGCAGGAGGGAAGGTGTTCCCTAAGCCCTGTAGAGGATGCCTTCCAGAACAGAATCAGAATCAGCCCGTATTGGATGGTGAAAACAGGAATTTTAGAGTACCCGACAGGGCCCTTATGAGATCATCCATTTCAAATAACTCATTTTACAGGTGGGGAAACTGAGGCTCCAAGAAGACAGTGATTCACCCAAGGTCATACAGCAAGGAAATAATAAAGCCGTGGGGGAGAACCAGCTTTCCAGAGTCCTGATCTAATGCTCTCTCACTGTTGAAGGATTGAGAAATGCTGCAGAAGCAACAGCGCCAAGAGTAAACAGTTCTTAGTAACTTCCCCGTGTTAGAAGGGGAAATCAGGAAACTCATCTCTTTATGTGGCTTCCTGGAAAGTTTGCTGCACTTTGAACTGTATAAACCTGAGGCCCTCAATGGGCAGGTATCACCTTTCCTCCAAAGAAGGCATTGAACGATAGCTTGCAGAAATCAGGGCCGCTCCTGGAGGAACGCGCAGCGTCGGCCTGGTAAAGTGCGAAGCCTCCATGGGGACGGAGGAGCAAGAACAGGAGGGAGTTTGCTCAGTCCGTGCCTTTGTGGAACTATTGCTTGTGGAGTGACGAGAGAAATCACTTCTCCTGCCTGCTCTCCCCTTGCTGGGCACTTCCTAGAAGGCAGAGTGTGCTGGGTCAGGCCCAGCCCAGTCCAGGGCTTTCCCAAGGTGGGAACGATGGTGTCAGCTCAAGTCTCCGGCCGCAGGAGAGCGGGTGATGCTAGCAGCACTACGGGTGCCCGGGGAAGGTGCTGCGTGAGGCTGGTGCACTCCTGGTGCCTTTGGAAGGTGAGCTGAGAGCTGGGTGGGGGAGGGGTGTCATTCCAATGGGTAGCTGCATGCTCTGCCCCCTGGTCATGGGGGCCAGGTCAGAGAAGCTTCAACCTAAAGGGTCATCCCATGATCCCTTGGAGGGAGCAAGACCCCTTCTGCTTTCAAAGTCTGAGGAAAGAAACGGGGGGGGGGGGCAGGGGGAGGTCCCTGGATGGAGTCGATGGCTGGTAATTCTCAGTGGGTACTTGGGTCCTTGGGGCAAACAAGGAGCAAACTGGGCGTGCTGAGGAGACAGGAATCCGGGCTCTTTGAGGCAGAAACAACCCACCAAGGAGCAGAGGAGCTTTCTTTCCTCTACTGTTGTGTGGTGGGAGGGATTATCTCCCCATTTGGGGGCCATGGCTACCTTGGAGACAGACAAGGAGAGAGGACTCATGCATCGGGGAAGGCCAGGCCTGGTAACCGCCGGGCTTGTAGTCTCTGATCCCCTTTGGCCGAATGGCAAAAATTACCTGAGCCACAGCCAGCTCTACCAGTCTCCCAGCCAAGACCTTGTGTCTAGCCTGGTTACTGGCCTTGGCTTCGTCACGGGGCGGGAGGGTGGGAGAGCTGAGAAGCAGGAGCAGAGGGGACAGCAGCCCTCACCCAGCTGGCTCAGTTTTCCTCAGCACAAGGCCTGGGTGGCCGTACCCGCTCCTCGGCCCGTCGGCCGGGCTCTGCTGGCCCCTGCTTCACAGGCAGTTCAGAACGCTCCAGGGAGTTGTGCAGTCGCTTGTAGACGCTGAGTGTGCAGTCTTCACTCTCCTCCTGGGCAAATGACAAGAGAGAGAAGTGAGCTGCAGAAGACAGTGCTCACAGTGAGGAACAAGACACCCAGCCTCCCACTCCAGCGGGTCCCCTCTAGCCTGGCACAGGCAGGACGAGAGCTTACCTGCAAAGACATGTTTCTTTGGGGGGGGTTGTTTTGTGGTACTGGGGATTGAACCCAGGAGCATCCTACCTGAGCTACACCCTAGCCCTAATTTTTACTCTTTATTTTGAAACAGGGTCTCACTAAGTTGCAGAGGCCTCACTAAGTAGCTGAGGCTGACCGTGAACCTGAGATCCTCTAGTCTCAGCCTCCCAAGTAGGGATTACAAGCGTGAGCCACCACGCCCAGCTCAAAGACATGTTTTTGCCTGAATACAGACCCTTATAAAAATTCCTTGGAAATCGGGGTAGAGTCGGAACTCTAAGCTGCTGGGAACAAGGAGACACACCAGGAGGCTCACAACTGAACGGGAGCCCGGAACAGGACAGCCTGGACCAGGAGCCGGGAGCGTGGCCTGGAGTGGTGCCTCATGTTCTGTGCGTGCAGGCTGTGTGCTTCTGGGGGTGGGAGCCAGGCCTGAGAGGGACAGGGAGTATGCTAAAAAGAAGGTTTGAAGCTGGGCGTGGTGGTGCACACTTGCAATCCCAGTACTTGGGAGGCTGAGACCGGAGGATCCGGGTTCGTGGCCGGCCTCAGCTACTTAGTGAGGCCCTCTTAACTTAGTGAGACCCAGTTTCAAAATAAAGAATAAAAAATAGGGCTGGGGGTGTAGCCCGGAGGTAGAATGTTCCTGGGTTCAATCCCCAGTACCATAATTTTTTTTTTAATTTAAAAACAAGAAGGGTTGATAGCGTTTTTTACTTTCCGTCTGTGAACTACCCAACGCTCACATGCCTATCCCCATGTCTGTCATTGTCCTGCATCTCCCCTCAGATGTCCAAAGTTTCAGAGGCCTACACATCCATTTTCCTCCCCACTCGTCTTCTGGAATTCTGCCTTTTTAATGTTCTCCTTTGTCTTTCCAAGCAAATACATATCACAGAATGAAAGTCTGAGTAAGCAAGGCTAGCAGGGCAGAAAGTGCTGGATTTAGACGGGAATCTTGGGCTCCAGTCGTGGCTCTTGCAGTGACTCACGGGCGCTTGGGTGAGGCACTCTGTGTCTGTGACCCTCAGTGACATGTGAAAACGGGGTAACAGCTGAGCGCAGGGCCGTCTGAGGGGCTGAGTGAGACTGTGGGTGAAGAGCTTGTCAAATGTGGAGTACCTGTGAAGACTCCCAGGTCTTGCGGCTAGCCCCACTCCCTGCCTTTTTAAAGTACGTGTCTAAGGCAAGACGTCTTTCATCGTCATGGGCTCCACATCTAAAGACACTGCTGGGGGCTTCTCTGTTAGATACTGTTCTGACACTTTGACCCTCAAAATAAGGCAAGTAGTTCTGGATTTATCTATCCTGTAATGAGCCACACTTAACCATCAGGCAGATGAAATAATGGGCCAGATTGCTGCCTGGAACAAAATAATGTGACACTTGAGTATAAAGTTCATGAAGTAGGCCCAGGGGAAGCCCGAGCTCTCCTCCCCTATATACCAGCAGCCTGCAAAGACCTGTCTAACGGAGTCAACAGGTCAAGAGGAATTTGTCGCCAGGCATGGTGGCACATGCCTGGCGACAATACCACTACTTGGGAGACTGAGACAGGAGAATCACAAGTTTGAGGCCAGCGTCAGCAACTTACCGAGACCCTGGGTTCAATCTCTAGTACCACAGAAAAAAGACGGGGCATGTGGCGCATGCCTATAATCCCAGTACTTGGGAGGCTGAGACAGGAGAATTGCAAGTTCAAGGACAGCTTCCACAAGTAGCGAGATTCTCATCAACCTAGGGAGACCCTGTTTCAAAATAAAAATAAAAGCCGGGCGTGGTGGCGCACGCTTGTAATCCCAGTACTTGGGAGGCTTAGACCAGAGGATCCGGGTTTGCGGCCAGCCTCAGCTACTTAGTGAGGCCCTCTGCAACTTAGTAAGACCCTGTTTCAAAATAAAGAATAAAAAATAGGGCCGGGGGTGTAGCTCGGAGGTAGAATGCCCCTGGGTTCAATCCCCAGTGCCACAATAAATAAATTAATTAATTAATTAATTAATTAGGGCTGGGAGTATAGCTTGGATGTAGAATGTCCCTGGGTTCAATCCCCAGTACCACCATAAAGAAGAACTTGTTCACCAGACCTCCATCTCTACTCAACAGAAAGCACGCAGGGCTGCCTACTGGCACCGAGAGCTTCCTGCCAGCTGTGTCCCATGCTTCCAGCTGCTGTTCTGGGAGCGTCTCTGGTTGCTCTGGCAAACCGAGAGAACAGAGCGGGTCTCCTGTATGCACTGCCTTGGTGGTTGAGAACAAAATGAGAGAAGACAAATTGGAAAGCGGACATTGGAAAGTTGTGCTGCTTTCTGCCAAACCCGCCTGCTCTCACCAGGTCCCTGAGCTCCAGTCTACCCACTGCCTCCCCGCCCGAATCCTGGACACACAGACCGGAGCAGAGAAGAAAGTAAATGGAGGAGAGGGCAGAGAAGGGCAGACGCGGGAGGGGCTCACCATGGCTGCGGAGTGGTTCCAGGCCACGGCCGCGACGGCGTCTCCTACCAGATTCCGACGGGTCAGCACCTCCGACACGGTGAGGCTGCTTTGGGTCCTTCTGGAGGAGACCTCGGGGACATCCCCCGAATTTCCTATCCTTCGTGTGCCCTGCTCAGAAAGGTAGGACTTGGGCTGCTCGAGTTCTGAGAAGTCCGTGGCAGACCGCTGGGTGTAGGCGTTGGCAGGTTCCACGTTCCTACCGACGCGAGCTGAGGGGTCATGTGAAGATTTCAAGTCTCGCTTACTCTTCCAGGCGCTGCGCACAGTAACATGTCTGGCGTCTGAGGGGGCCGCCTCGGAAGGGGCATTATGGCTTTTCCACCTGATTGTCTCCGCTGGGGGTGCATGGCTATTCCTCTCCACAGAATCGGATGGCTTTATTAGAATGCTGCTCCGAGAGACCATGGTCTCTGGCCTGTTCTTTGGGGGCCCATCTCCCGTTCGTTCAGCCTCTGTGAGCTGCAGGGTGATGTCATGTTTGTTAATGGAGAGCTCAAAGGGGGAGCTGACATGGTTGCTGGCTGCGGTGAGCTCAGAGGGCCCGACCTGGATGTTGCTAGTGGAGGTGTGCCTCTCCCTCGGGGCCTCGCCCAGGCCGGCTCTGGGGCTGCCGCTGTCGGAGGGGTAGATGGTGATGCTGCTTGTCACTTTGTTTGGTCCTGGTTTAGAGCTGGGCTTGTGTTTCTCCGCCACAGCCTCAGTCCCAGATCCGCCCATGATCTTTTTTACATCCTTGTCAATGATAACGGGTTTGATGACGGCTCTAGACTGCAAGGCCTCTCTGGGGCTGAAGGGCCGTTTTACCCCGGTACCATTGGCCTCTGGGAATTCTGTGGCGTTGCTGGCAGCTCTGACAGGTTTCACAGACTCATTTTCCATCCCGGCATTTTTATCATTCTCAAATAGCGAGGCTCTGGGTCCCACGCGGGACTTGGCCTTTTCTCTGGAGTTGGGCTGGAGTTTGGACTCTGACTCTGGAGTGATAGTTGTGTTTACTAACTTGGCAGTCACAAGAGACGCCACGTCCAAGTCGTCGTCCGAGTCTGGCTTCTCTCTGCCACTGGATTTGATGACGCGACACCTCAGGGCTTCATGCTGACTGCTGTCTTCCATCACAACTGGTATGGACTGCTCGGCTCCTTCCTTAGTTGGGGCTGAAAAGCCCTGAAGGATGTTCTCCTGGCTTTTGGAGGTGTAAGGGTACTTTGATAAAATAGAAGCCTTGGAATTCGGGGCGCTGGTATCAGCCTCCAGGCCATTAGCAGCCTTTCTGCCCTTAGAGAGGCCTTCTGAGGAGGCTCTCCGAGATGAGGCCAGAGCTCCCACGGCCTTCCCACAGTCAGAGTCTGCAGCCTGAGTCACGTGACTCCCACTGCCAGGAACCTGTCCCCGCTTGCCAAAGAGGGCCTCGGGGGCATCAGAAGCCTTGTCAGCTCTACCCGATGCGTCACTGGGAACAGAGCCGTGGGTGGACTCAGCAAACGTTCGCGTTGCCTTCTCTACTTTTCCTTTCAGTCCGCTCTCTGCGCCCAGCTTGGGAGCTGCCTTCCACCCTTTACTGTGCTCCTGAGCGGCCGGCGGGTAGCGGCTCAGCACCGAAGGCTGCTCCCTGGGCCTCTTCCCTTCGCTGTGAGTGGAGCCAGGTGCAAATCGGTCATCGGCTCTCTTTGTCTCCTGAGACCCACTGTCTGTACCTGTCACCGTGTTGGACGCTTTGGCTGCCCTCCTGTTGGTGAAAGGAGAAGAGACATGCTTGTTGCTCAGAGAATAGTTTTCTCGGAGCCTGTCCCGCCTGTGCTGAGGAGACAGTTCCCGGGCGGTGTGCTTGGACACAAACGCCTCCCCCCCGGGGCCTCTATGCTTAGTCCTGTCGTGCCTGCCTTTGCTGGACAGGAAAGCATCTCCCCCTTCTACTTCCCCATTTTCTAACTCTTTCTGTTTCTTGATTTGCAGCTTAATCTCTTCCAGCTGGCTGGCTAGGAGTTTGTTTTTGTTTTGTTCACTTAAGTAATTATCCTGAAGGTCATTATTTTGGGCCTTCATTTTCTCAAGCTCTTCTTCCAAAGATTCAAAGTGTTTGATCTGAGTCTTAAGTTTCTCGATCTCTTGGTTGAGGTCTTTGACTTTGTTGTCTTCCTGATTTCGGTTCTTTTCGTTTTCGGATCTGTTTCTCGCTTCATTCTCCACCTGCTTCAGGTAGTCCAGGGCGCCCTTCCGCCTTGACTCCTTGGACTGCAGTGTGGAGCAGATGCCATCCTCGATCCGCAGGTCGTTCCTTTCCAAGAGATTGGAGGCATTCCTTGAATAATCTCGGTTCGTTTTCTTGTTCTGCTCCAGTTTTTGAGTGAGCTCTTTTATCAATTTCTCGTTTTCTTTCTCCTTTTCATTCAAGTATTTTCTCTCGCTCACAAAGCTCAGAGTCAGCGACTTCAGCTTCTCGAGCTCCGACACTAAGCTCTGCTCAGTCTTACCCAGGCGGTCCTCGGAGGATTCCAGTTCCTTCACTTTAACTCTGAGCATTTCCAACTCGGAGGAGATCTTCTTGGTCAGGTTCCTCTCCTCGTTCAGGCTCACACAGAGCTGGGTACAGTCATTCTTGCTCCTGCTAAATGCTTCCTCCAGCTTCTCCAGCTCCGCCATTCGTTTCTGGAGCCGCTCGATCTCGGATTTCAGCTCCTTGGTGAGGTTCTCCTCCTCTTCGAGTTTCTCCTTCATCAGGTGACACAGGTCCTCCGCTCTCTTGATCTCCTCGTCTTTCCCTTCGATTCTCAGCACCCGCTGGCGTAGCACTTCAATCTCAGCCAACATGCCGGAGTTGCTGCCCTCCGCCTGAATCACCTTGTCCTGCAGGTCCAAGAGCTCGTCCTCCGCTTTCTGGAGGTTTTTCGTGGCTTCCTCCAGCTCATCGAGGCGGCGGCTTAGGCTCTGTAACTTGAACCGCAGGTGGCGGCTAGAGGCAGCATCCTTGTAGCTTGCAAATTCGGCCATGTCGACTGCCAGCCCACGCGGGCTCCTAGAGGCATCCGATTCCACCCGAGGAGATGAGAAACGGCTACCTTTCTCTTGGCATCCACAACCTTCTTTGGCAGCTGGAGACCATCATCAGTCTAGAGAAAGAAAGCAGGAGGCGGATCAGTCAGCAAGCCTCAAGCCTGCACTTTACTCTAAACAGCAGAGTTCCCATCTGGATCCTGTGCCTAGAACGCAGCGGGTGCGCGCGTGTGGAATGACAAGCCCGAATTAACCCGCAAACGCTGGCTCCTCCTGGGCAGTGTTGAGCTGACACCTAGCTTCACCCTGAAGAAGAATGGAAGATACAGGAGGCCCGAGTGCTCACGGCAGGGCCCAGACAACCTTCACCATCTGCCACCCGCAGGACCTCGAGTCAACTCACCTGCTCTGTTATTAGGGAAACTGGGCCTCGGTTTTTCTTAGTTGTAAAACGTGAATAATGACGGCCACCACACCGCTCCCCATTGTTGTTCTGTGATAACACACAGAAAGCTCTTCTTGGCAACATGAGGTTATTATAAGGAAAAAGTTACCTCTCGTGAGCTATTGTGACTTTAAAGTGATATAAATTCATCTGTCTTGCTATATAAACGACAAGTTTCATGATGTACTAGTGCGACCTTCCCACACCTGTTTTCAACATTTCCCAAAAGTGTAGGCATATTTGTAAGTGGAATTCAGGTATGGCTTGACAGAATTTACGCTTTGGTACTATAATAGAAGTGCTCCACACCTTACATCACTACATTCAGGCTGATGTGAGGAAAGGTTTGTTTTTTTCTTTCTTACTTTTTTTTTGTGGTACTTGGAATTGAACCCAGGGACATCCTACCTCTGAGCTACACCCCAGCCCTGTTTTTAATCTTGAAACAGGTTCTCGCTAAGTCGCTGAGGGTCTCACTAAATTGCTGAGGCTGGCCTTGAACCTGCGATCCTCCTGTTTCAGCCTCCCGAATACTGGGATTATAGGTATGGGCCACCATACCCAGCCACATAAGGATACAGCAGAGTATCATCCAGAGATCATCTAAAAACAACATTTATAGTAAAAAAAAAAAAAAAAAAAAAATTCTCAGTCTGTTCATGCTGCTAAAACAAATAGCTGAAACTAGATGATTTATAAAAACCAGAAATTTATTTCCTCACAGTTCTGGAGGCTAGAAATCCCAGCATCAAAGCACCAGCAGGATCCATGTCAGGTGAGGGCCTGGTCTCTGCTTCCAAGACGGCGGCGTAAGTGTGTGTGTCCTCACATTGCAGAGGGGGTGACAGGGTATAAAGGTTCCAAGATGGCGGTGTGTGTGTGAGTCCTCACATTGCAGAGGGATGACAGGGCATAAAGGTTCGCACTCGCTCCCTTCTGTAAGGGCACTCACCCCCATGAGGAGTCTCCTCTCATGGCCTATGGCCCAATGGACTCCGAAAGTCCCCATTGTTACAATGGGGATTGAGTTTTATCATGAATTTTGGAAGGGACAGAAATATTCAAACCACAGCAACCATCTATGAAACAACAGCAACCAAACCTCTTCTCAGCAGAAACTTTTAAGCAGGGGCAGGTAGAAGATAAAAGATGCAGGAATACCTTTAGAGTTCTAAGACAACGTAACTGTAAGCCTAGAAGTATACACCCAACTAAGCTATGAAAATGAATAACCAACCTGTTAACTGATTATCAGCACCATTAATGAACTGAATGGAAGGGACGTGTAGAACCGATATCCAACTACAGCAGATGATACGTTCTTCTCAAGCTCACACTGAACATTCACCAAGACAGACCACATCCTAAAATTACAAACACTTTTAGAACAAAAAAAAGGAAAATCAAAGCCTGAGAGTTTATTAACAGACCCTCACAGAAAGAACTAAGGGATATAATTAGAAGATAGAAACATTCAAGAAAGAATGGCAAGACAAGAAATTAACCTAAATAAGCATTGGCTCATTTAAACAATAAAAACTGATGGGGTGGAGATGCAGGATAAAACCAAAATGGAACTAAAACACTGGACAAAAGTAACGTGTGAATCACACAGAGAAAACTCAGAACTCAGGTATTTTAAAGATTCTGCATTACTTAGGAAAAGGAGAGAATTGTAATTAACTTTAGACATTATTAAGAAGAGATGTTAGCCAGGTGTGGTGGCCCATGCCTGTAATCTCAGTACTTGGGATGCTCAGAAGGGGAACTGCAGGTTTGAGGCCAGCCTCAGCAACTCAGCAAGACCCTGGTTCAAAATAAAAAATAAAAGCCAGGCGTGATGGCGCACACTTGTAATCCCAGTACTTGGAAGGCTGAGACAGGAGGATCACAGGTTCGTGGCCAGCCTCAGCTACTTAGTGAGGCCCTCCACAACTTAGACTCTGTTTCCAAATAAAATAACAAAAATAGGGCTGGGGGTGTAGCTCAAAGGTAAAACGCACCTGAGTTCCATCCCCAGCACCACAAAAACAAATCAAAACAAAAAAATAAAAAATAAGCAGGGCATGCTGGCATACACCTATAATCCCAGTACTTGGGAGGCTGAGACAGGAGGATCTCAGGTTTGAAGCCAGCCTCACCAACTTAGTGAGGCCCTTGGCAACTTAGCCAGACCCTATTTTCAAATAAAAAATAAAAAGGGCTCGGGGTATAGATCAGAGGGAGGATTCCCCTGGGTTCAATCCCCAGTACCACAAAAAACAAGAATAATAACAATAAAATAAAAAATAACAGTCAGCCTCAGGAACTTGGGCCCTCTGCAACCTGATGAGACCCTGTTTCAAAATAAAAAATAGGGCTGGGGGTGTAGCTCAGAGGTAGAATGCCCCTGGTTCCATCCCCAGTATCACACACACACACACATACACACACACACACACACACACACGTGTTAATCATATATCTGACAAGGAGCTAATACCCAGAATATATAAGAAACTCCTACAACTTCACACACAAAAAACTCTTTTGTGGACGATGGATGTAAACAGCCATTTCTTCAAAGATGATACAAATTGTCAACAAGCATTATAAGCCAGGCATGGTGGCACATACCTGTTACTTGGGATGCTGAGACAGGAGGATTGCAGATTTGAAGCCAGCCTCAGCAACTTAGCAAGGTTCTTAACAACTTGGCAAGACGCCGTTTCCAAATAAAAAAATAAAATCAGGCTGGGATGTAGCTTGGAGGTAGAATATCTCTGGGTTCAATCCCTAGTACCACCAAAAAACCCAAAAAAAAACCAAAAAACAAAGTTGCTCAGTGTTGCACTAATCATCAGGGAATACCACTAGAAAGCAGTAAGCCATAATTTAACGCATTAGCACCATCAGTGGGCTGGGTATGATGGGCGTGTATAGATGACCTCAGACAGCAGCAGCAAGTGACGTTCAGAAAACACACCTTAGCAATTCTAAAAGAATAGAAAGCATGTGCTGTATTCTTTCACACCACAAGGAAATTAAACTAGAAATCAGTAACAGGAAGATAGCTAGAAAATCCTCCAATACTTGGAACATTAAACAACAACACTCTTCTAAATAAGACCTAAATCAAAGGAGAAATCTTACATGAAATTTGGAAATATTTTGAACTAAGTGAAAATACAACTTATTAAAATTTATGAGATGAGCCGGGCGTGGTGGTGCACGCTTGTAATCCCAGTACTGGGAGGCTGAGACCGAAGGATCTGGGTTCGCGGCCAGCCTCAGCTACTTAGTGAGGCCCTCTGCAACTTAGTGAGACCCTGTTTCAAAATAAAGAATAAAAAATAGGGCTGGGGGTATAGCTCAGAGGTAGAATTCCCCTGGGTTTAATCCCCAGTACTGCAAAAAAAAAAATTCATGGGATGAGCCAAGCATGGTGGTGGTGCACAACTATAATCCCAGTAATTGGGAGGCTGAGGCAGGAGGGATTGCATTCAAGACCAGCCTCAGTGACTTAGTGAGACTCTCAGCAATCTAGTGAGACCCCGTTTCAAAATTTTAAAAAAAAGTGCTGGGGGTGTAGTTCAGAGGTAGAATGCCCCTGGGTTCAATCCCCAGTACCCCCCCCCAAATTGTGGGATGCCACAAAAGTACTACTTAGAACTTTATGGGATTAAATCCATATATTCAGAAAGAAGAAAGATCTAAAATCAATAATCTAAGCTTCCACTTTAGGAAACTAGAAAAAGATTAATTAAATGTAAATTAAACCAGGTGTGGTGGTGGGTGTCCGTAGTCCCAGCTACTTGGGGGGCTCACACGGGAGGATGGCTTGGGCCCAGGAGTTCAAGGCAGGCCTGGCAACATAGGGAGGCCCCATCTCTCAATCAATCAAATTAAGAAGAAGCTGGGCATGGTGGGGCACGCCTGTAATCCCAGTACTTAGGAGGCTGAGATAGGAGGATCGCAGGTTTACAGCCAACCTCAGCAACTGAGGCCCTGTTTCAAAATGCAAAAATAAAATAGGGCTGGGGGTGTATAGCTCTGAGGTAGAATGCCCCTGGGTTCCATCCCCAGTTCCACCAGAGAGAGAGAGAGAGAGAGAGAAAGGGGGGGATAATAAAAATTAGAGCAGAAATCAGTGAAATTGAAAACAGGAAATCAGTAAAGAGCAATAGATAAAACCAAATGCTAGCTCAATAAAATTACGCTAAGAAACAGAAGACACAAATTACTAAGAGGACACATCACTACAAATCTCCAGGACATTAAAAGGATAATAAATTCATGTACAACTCTGACCAAAAATGTGATAACCTAGATGAGATGGACCAATTCCTTGAAAGTCACAATCTGCCACACTCACACAGTAGACAATCGGAATAGGAATCATTCATTTAATAACTCTCCAAAACAGAACGCAGAAGGCCCGTGGGTTCATTGGTGAATACTACTAAACGTTTAAGGAGAAAACTACACCAGCTTTCTGTAATTTCTTCCAGAAGACAGAAGCAGCAAGAATACTCCCTAACTCATTTCACAAGGCCAGCATCACCCTAACAACAAAACCAAAGACACTTCAAGAAAACTACAGACCAGTGTATCTCATGAACACAGACGCAAAGATATCGCAACAGAACATTAGCAAGTCAAATTCAACAATGTATGAAAAAAATTATACAAGCTGGGCATGTTGGTACACGCCTGTAATCCCAGTACTTGGGAGGCTGAGTCAGGAAGATCACAGGTGCAAGGCTAGCCTCAGCAACTTAGTGAGGCCTTCCGCAACTTAGTGAGACCCTGTTTCAAAATAAAATAATAAAGTAGGGCTGAGAGTGTAGCTCAGAGGTAGAATGTCCCTGGGTTCAATCCCCAGTACTGCAAAAAAAAAAAACCCCAATAAAAAAATAACTGATAAACTGAGCCTCATTAAGTAAAACACTTCTCTGAAATAGACATTGTCAAGAGAATGAAAAGAAAAAAAAAGGATGAGAAGACAAGCCATAAACTGGGAGAAAACATTTGTAAAACATATTTGACAAAACACTGTTAACCAAGATACAGAAAGAACCCTTAAAACTCAATAATAATAAAACACAATTTAAAAATGGGCAAAAGACCACCAAATGCTGGTGAGGATGTGAACAACGGGAGCTCAGGCACTGCTGGTGGAAACAAAAACGGCACAGCCACGGGCATGGTGGCGCACACTTGTGATACCAGGATTTGGGAGGCTGAGGCAGGAGGATCACAGGCTCTCGGTCAGCCTCAGCAACTTAGTGAGGCCCTGTTTCAAAATAAAAGAATGAAATAGGACTGGGAGTACAGCTCTGATGTAGAATGCCCCTGAGTTCCATCCCCAGAACCACACACACGCACACACAAAAAAAGTACATCCACTTGTTTAGACAGTTTGGCAGTTTCTCAGCAATCTAATCATACCATATGATCCAGCAGTCGGGCTCCTTGTTATTTACCCAAATGAACTGAAAACCGATGTCCACACAAAACCTGCATGTGAATATTTATAGTGGCTTTATTTATAACTGCCATAATTTGGAAGCAACCAAAGTTTCCTTCAGTGGGTGAATGGATAAACTGGTATAGCCAGGCAGTGGAATATTATTATAAAGAAATGAGTTATCAAGCCATGAAAAACCTGGAGGAACCTATCTGAAAATGCTACATATTATATGGCTCTATGAGACATTCTGGCTGGGCGTGGTGGCGCACACTTGTAATCCCAGTACTTGGGAGGCTGAGACAGGAAGATCACAGGTTCACGGCCAGCCTCAGCTACTTAGTGAGACCCTGTTTCAAAATAAAGAATTAAAAATAGGGTGGGGGTGTAGCTCAGAGGTATGCCCCTGGGTTCAATCCCCAGGTACCACACACACACAAAAAGACATTCTGGAAAAGGCGAAAATACGGAGACAGTGAAAGAATCAATGGTTGCCAGGAGAGAGGGCAAGGGGAAGAGGGAATTGGGAAAGGATGTAAGATTTTTACGGCAGCAAAACTGTCTGCTTACTATAATTGTGGATAGATGTCCTTACACATTTGTCTAAACCCATAAAATATTCAACATTAAGAGTGAATCTAGCCAGGCACACCTGGAATCCCAGGGAGGCTGAGACAGGAAGATCGCAGGTTTGAGGCCAGCCTCAGCAACTTAGCAAGACCCTGTCTCAAAATAAAAAATGGGGTAGAATGCCCCTGGGTTCAATCTCCAGTATACACACACACACATACACAAACACACACACACACGGGGAAAGCAGGGAAGGAACACAGTCTGAACCCTAAGAAAAAAGCAACCACCATTTGAGGGAAGAACTGACTCCAACAACAATCCCATGAGAAAGCCTGGAGCAACAGGAAAACAACTGCAAGTGGGGCTTGAGCGGGCCAGATGCCAGCTCTCTCCAGCCCCACGAGCGCGTCCACTGCTGCACTGCGAGCCAGGCGCCGCTAGGTGGAGCCCGTGCGCAGCCCCGCCAGATGCCAGCTGACGCCAACCCCGAGTGCGTCCACTGCTGCACTGTGAGCCCAGAGCCGCTAGGTGGAGCCCGTGCGCAGCTCTTACAGAACCGCAAGGCTCCCGTCAGCTCTGGCCCTCCCTATCCATCACTGCTTTCCCTGAAAACATCTTTCTCTCTCCTCTCATCTTTGCTTCTTTTAGCATCTCTCCCTTCTTCTTTCCCCAGCCTATGTGCTTCCTCCTGCAAAAAGTGGAGGGCATCTACATAAATATGCTTAAAACCATTAGGTTGTACACTTTAAAGAAATGGACTTTGATATATAAATTGTATCTCAATAAAGCTCTAAGGGAAAATAAAACCCGCTGGGCATGGTGATGCATGCCTATAGTCCAAGCTATTTGGTAGGCTGAGGCAGGAGGATCACTGAAGTGACCCAGGAATTTAGGAGTCCAGGAGTTCAAGACCAGTCTGGGGATGGGCATAGTGGCGCACGCTTGCAATCCCAGTACTTGGGAGGCTGAGACAGGAGGATCGCAGGTTCGTGGCCAGCCTCAGCTTAGTGGGGCTCTCAGCAACTTAGTGAGACCCTGTTTCAAAATAAAGAATAAAATAGGGCTGGGGGTATAGTTCTGAGATAGAATGCCCCTGGGTTCAATCCTCAGTAACACACACACACACACACACAGATGAGTCTGGGCAATGCAAAGAGACCCCGTCTCAAAAACAAAACAAAACTTACCAAACAAGCCCAGCTTATCCTCAAACTGTAATATTTCCCTCAACATCTTATCTATACATTTATACTATAGTTTTCATAAACAAATCCCCTCTAAGGAAGGAAATGTTAAACTTTAGTACAGCTCTATCTATAAATTATCATTATTGTGAATTAGAATCTGAGTCCAGGAATTATACCACTGTTTTACTAATTTGGTATTTATTGCCAATTTTATATATTCTGTTCAAGCCTCTGAGTAACAGGAATCAGCCAATACAGCACAAGGAATGAAAAAGTTAAACCCGCCAGGTGTGGTGGTGCACGCCTGTGATTCCAGTACTTGAGATCCCAGGATCAAGGCCAGCCTCAGCAACTTAGCAAGTCTCAGCAACCTAGTGAAACCCCATTTCAAAATTTAAAAAAAGTTGGGCGTGATGGCGCACACCTGTGTACTTGGGAGGCTGAGACAGGAGGATCGCAGGTTCGTGGCCATCCTCAGCAAGTAGTGAGGCCACCTAGTGAGACCCTGTTTCAAAATAAAGAATAAAAAATAGGGTTGGGGGTGTAGCTCGGAGGTAGAATGCCCCCTGGGTTCAATCCCCAGTACTGCAAAAACAGGCAGGTATCCCCCAAAATGGCTAAACCTAGTAAAAATGCAGCAAATATTGAAATATTGAACTATGAAGAGAACGCAGTATTAACGCATTACTACTCTACTTAAAATCCTGTAAAGGTCCTTATTATTCTCAGAATAAAGTCCAAATTCGCCAACATGGCACAGAAAGCCATCTGTGCTCTGGCCCTGCCTATCTCTTCAGCCTTGTCTTCAAAACTATACCTCAGCCGGGCGTAGTGGCGCACACCTTAATCCCAGTACTTGGGAGGCCGAGACCGGAGAATCGCAGGTTCGCGGCCAGCCTCAGCTGCTTAGTGAGGCCTCCGCAACTTAGTGAGACCCTGTTTCAAAATAAAGAATAAAAAATAGGGCCGGGGCCGGACATGGTGGCGCACGCTTGTAATCCCAGTACTTTGGGAGGCGGAGACCGGAGGATCCGGGTTCGCGGCCAGCCTCAGCTCTCGCTCTGTCTCTCTATCTCTCTCTCTCTGTCTCTGTCTCTCTCTCCTTAGTGAGGCCCTCCGCAACCTCGTGAGACCTGGTTTCAAAATAAAGCATAAAAAATAGGGCCGGGGGCATAGTGCAGAGGTAGAACGCCCCTGCGTTCAATCCCCAGTACCGCAAA